>DWNE01010005.1:0-10574 GCA_018249875.1 Cecropterus toxeus
ACCAAATTAAAATGGGACCCAACTGTAAGCAACACCTTTCGAATAAAAAAAAATTATCAAAATCGGTCCACTTTTACGACCACTTTCGATGTATCAAACATAAAAAAAAAAAAAAATACAGACGAATTGTGTACCTCCTCCTTTTTGGAAGTCGGTAAAAAAAAACAGTAAAACTACCTTTAAAATAAATGAAGACTGACCTGCGTGGCGGGGCGGTTACCACTCCGGTCTGGCACGCAGTTGGTTCAAGTTCGATCCTCGGACAGACGGACATCTGAATGATGAGTATACGACGAATATACTAGCACCCAGACACAGAACAGAATCTAACTGTTCTGTGTCTGGGTGCTTGTATATTCGTCGTTGTGTGTCCATTCCACCTGCGACACATGAGAAAGTCCTAGTGCGGGGCTATGAATGTAGAAAGCATTTATTATTTTTATATTTTTTAAATTGTGCATTATGGTTACTGTTATGTCATTAGTGTTTTATGGGCACCTACATATAACGTTTAATTCATAGGATGTTAAAAATAACCACATATTAAAAGAATTTGTCCCCCAAATCAAAATTATTCTGGGCCAATCTTTATTGCTACCTTTGAGATAATATAAAGCGTAAACGATCAGTTGAAAGTATTTTAAGAGTTTTTCATAATAAATGTCGGTTTCAAGAATGAACATAAAAATATTTTGACTAAATACAGGTTACAATAAACATAGCGTGCGATAATGACAATTCATGAGAATTGTTGTTAATAATGAAATAATTGGGTAATAAGTGTGAATCAAAAATGTTCGAATCATTTGTTTATTTAAGCTGGCAAATACATTTATAAAAAGGTATACATGAATAAATTATCAATTATCAGTTTGACAACTTTTTGTGCTTTACGAGACTACGTAAGAATCAAAGAAGCATGCAGATTATTCGATGTTTAGTGGTCGCTGCTGTCCATAGACATCATAGGAATCTCAAGTTGAATATCACTTGAAATTCGCTATGCCCTGGGGAGTATGGCACAACGGTTCGTGTCATTCATATAGTGGCAAATAATTGGCAAAATATATTGGCGGTATTTTCTTCCTGTAGAATAATGGTTGCTCTCCCAGGTAGTAGCCCAAAAGAGCATGGCGCTCAAAGAAATGCGGTTACATTTCAATGAAGATCCTGGAATCCTCTACGTAGCCCTAATGACGAGCACTAATGGCTTTCAGTGGGCAAAAATCCCACATAATCGTGTAACGTTACCATGACACCGATATTTGAAGGTTCCCAACATCAAAAACAACTCCCCTATGTGGAAAAGACCCGTGCCCAAGCATAGTGCACAAAAGAATTGAGGATAAATCTTCTGTATTCACTTAGTATGAAGGATACGTATTGAATTGAATACGAGATGTTCGTGTAGCCGTACATAAGGAGGCCAGTGTTGCGAAACCGCGCACCAAATATGGCGGACATTAATATTTCATTAAAAACATGCGTTAATGGTCCACACGCATGATGCTGATGTGTCAAATTGAAATATACGAGTAGTGTTTAGAAGTGACATTTATAATAAACGCAGCGATTGTCTTACCACTGACCATTGTGACTCAAATCCTGTCAAAGCAGTTGCTTGTGCTTTACTCAACAATAAATCTTACCTATTACTCATAATTGTGTAAGGATTTCGCATGTTATAGTTTCAAACGTGAGCTTTAAGGTACAATATTACAAATGACATAAAGTCTAACAAATATACATTTAAATCAACGCAACGCAAATAATATTATCGCTTTATTATGTGCAATTTTCTTAGAAACTTATGTTTCCTGTGTCTTCTATAAATATTTAACACCGTTTACACATACGATAGTGATTGTTACTTTGAGGATAATGCGTTGAAAATGTTTGCAAAAATAATAATAAGTCTTCACATAAAGTTAAAACGTAGAATGATTTATTATCCGTTGATTTAACGTACAATGCAAAAATATTAATTTTCGTTATTTTCTATTATATGTAGTTTGATATACATATATCCCATATAGACACTATTTAATAGATTAATATACAATATTGTCTATTGTCTACATTAATTATTATATTTCTAGGTAACTGGCTATCTTGCCAGTTCGACAACAGATATTATTGGTATGTAGAACGGTAGATCGATAGGCAGATTCCATGCAATCGAAGTGTTCATCATCTACAATTACATACTGAATATTAATTTCAGGTGTAAATCGTCTTCAGCTTAATGTTAACCTGTATTGTTGTTGCTAAGTACCACGACATATCTAACTGGCATTCAATTGAAACATAGCGAATATGCATCTCGTTAGAAATTATACGGGTCGAAACATAAGAAAGGGGAAAAGGCAAGGTTTTAATTTAGAGTGGAGTTGTAACCAGTTCCGTTACAAAGCAGGCGTCGGGTCTAAAAAGGTTGGAACAAGCTTAGGTTTGTTGAACACAAATCTTCCGGCGCGTCCAGACTTCTCTAACAATGTTGCTCAATAGAGTCGGGTTAACTTTGTTGTAAGCTTAGAACGGAATTCCAGCCTCTAAAGATACTAAGGTGCCTTAGGAAGCCAATGGTATTGCAATTTGATATTGTTTAGCTAAAAGTACGCTACATTTATTTGTGTTCTTTACACTAACTATAGAAGATTATATATAATAATTATTATTATATAAATTACATATTACTAGAGATCATGATTTGAATACCGTAGTTAATTACAAGAATTATGCAAACTATTTTTTTGTTTTGTTGCTAAATGTTTATGGGTATTATTAAATCTTTAGTATATTTCTTTATATCACATTCTTTTTTATTTTTTTTTCTCAATATATTTATTTATTGTTTATTGCAATATTATAATAGAGTAGTGGTTAGGCTATAGTATGGTATAGAGTAGTGTAAGGAAGGTACGTACCGCTAGAACTACACTGTTGCTTCCACTTTTTACGGCAAATACGACTTTATGGTTTAACTAATGATATATTTATAGGGTTACTGTTTTGAGTGACTCAGATTAAAATATGCTTCGAATCTACATACATCCATGGGGAACTTTTAGATAAAAAATATTATACTTTTTAAGTCTAAAATTATATAGTGTAATGTTATTATATTATATAGAGTTGAGTTTCCATGTTCATCTCTTCTCCTTTCACTGTCATAATAATTATTAATTATAATGTTATTTCTTTATGTTGTATGTGAGTTGCGTTTGGGAATACAGATTACTATTTCTATTTATAATTCAAACTAAAAGACACGTTGCAACTTTATATATATATCATTTCACTTTCAACTTAATTTCAAATGAAAATGAAATGTTACGCGGGAACAGATTCAGATATCATCTACGGTCATGTTGAATGAATCATAACAATTTCAAATTCAAATTTTGTGTGGCATATTCAAATGAGTGTAATTGCGTCGATGTCGCCGGGCGGCCGATTAGCGAAGGCACGTGTAGGAGGCTTTCACCACAGCTGACTTATTGGTGCTTAGTGGTGCAATTGTGTACAAGATGTGCGATTGTACCTATCAATCTTTGTAATAAAATGTCCCTGTCTTTTGAGAGCTTTGAAAGATATTTCAGCTGTAAGTCATTCGGATTATTAAGTCATTCTGCCTTATGCAAGCAGCGTGGCTACTGTGTGGTTCGAAGGATTATGATATACAATTAATTATACGAGGCGGTCCAACTTGCCTTTCAGCTTTTGACTCATTAAGATTAAACTTTAAAGAAATAACACAAATTAATTTCATTTGTACTGTTCAGAAACTCTTGGAGTAATTACATAATGTTAAAAAATCTTACTTAATATCATAAATGCGAAAGTTTTGTGAGGATGTATAATTGTATATGTTTGTTACTCTTTCACATTATGCTGAAAGACAAACATATAGTTTGAATCCTAGATTAACATATATAATACTAATTATCGTGGTAAACATGACTAAAGCGTGCAGACCCGCTATAAGCTAGTATAGCATTTTATTGGTTTTATGTTGTTTCCAAAGTATTTTTTAAGGAATCTGAACTTGGTCAGTGACTTATTATGTATAGCATACATAATGGACATTTTTTTTAATAAATATGAAGTAGCAAACGAGCAAGCAGCCCACCTGATGGTAAATGGTTACTGGCGCTCATGGACGTATGTAAGCAACTTCATATAGAGCAGGGTTCTATCTAAAGTCGATCTCACAGATGCGATGTTACTCCCGAGGACTAAGATGGTCGTCTCATATATAAGTGAGTCGGTAACCACACCCTTCCACCGAAAGGCAAGAACTACTTTACGCTAGAAATAGATGTGGAAGTACGATAGACTATGATTTTAACCCAATTTAATATGAAGAGTAGTATCCAGCAATAGGAATCAAATTCGATGATGTTTTAACACAAACCTACAGTAATAAAATAACTTTGTCATGCTTTCACTTTAAGCCCTATATTACCCAATTACCTACATCACTGTGTCAATACAATGTATATATACAATGTATGTATGTATGTGTGTGGGCAATTTATAAGGCTTGCAGTGACTTGGGATTTGCATTCAGTTTATTCTGAGCCTATCTAGTACAGTTAGGATGCAAATTTCATGACGGTCCCTTGTTTTCTAATTACCATGTAAGCTTATGTAAACTAGAATAATTTATTGGTGTTGTTATGTTATAAAATGTAGTTCTTTTTGGTATAAATGGGAATGTAAGATTAAAAGTACAAGATTGGAAATAAAATAAACTATTAAATTGATTTGTATTTTACTCTTGATAAAATATAAGTATTTTTATAAAAGTTATAATACACATGATAATGATTAAATTATTATATGAGATATATTTTTTAAACTTAGTACGAATGTTTATGTTCAACATAGTACTACTGATATATGATGGACTTTAAAACCAATGTAGACAAAATATTAAGACAAAATGCTAGAAATGTAAACAATTCTACGTAAACTCGTAGGGAACAATGTCTGGGTTACAGAATTCTCGTGGTCATAGAACGAGTAACGTAATAGACTCCTACTAGGTAATGACTTCATATGGATAAGTTTGTCAGCTCATAGACATGTGTGGGAGAAGAGTGGGTACTGTTGACACAAGTGAGCAATTTTAGTAAGTATACATATGAAATAAATATGAAATAATTAATTAAAAATATCTATTTTTTTTCTTTGAATACATGATGTTATTATAATTTTTAGTATAAGTGCAACGCCGATGCTTCTCTTACATGAACGGACTACTTTGAAGAATGGCAAGAAACAAAAATGTACTTTATTTGTGTATGTTTTATTTATATGTTTCTAATCAGTGTGTTATCAAAAAAGAAAAAAAAATATCACGACAAATCTTTTGGGTAGACTGTGTTAAAAATATATTAAAGAAGCTTACAATATAACTGCCAAATGACATAAGTTGGATATTAAACAAAAAAAAAAAAAAATATATATATATATGGAACTAAGTTGGAAAACTTTATACAATTTGTGAATCTGCCTTACCTCTACAAACGAAAACAGACTTACGCGACACTACTGCACAATAGAAGGGACTTCGAAAATTTGTACTTCAAAAACAAATTTGCATTGGGGTCTACTTGGTTCCTTACTTACAGGGTGCGGCCTGCTCGCCGCTCGCCAGCTGCGCGGTATCGCCCGGCCGTCCGAAGCGATATTTCACAGGGCGCGTTGCTATCACCTGTCAAATCGTACAAGTGTTCCGCCCGACCGCAACCTATTTTAATATCAACTGTTTTAGACGCAAATACGGCTTGTCGGTTATCTTGGGTGTTATTTACGCGATTGTTCGTGTACTATTCCGATCGTTTTAGAAGTGTCAAAACTATAGTGTTTTTTATACCTAAACCTAACGATAAGGCAGACGGGCTACCTGATGGTAAGTAGTCACCGTCGCCTATGGACATTTTCAATACCAGGGGAGTCCCCAATGCATCGCCGGCTTTGAAGGAGAACTCTTTTCACACCTTTCTTGAAGAGCCCCATGTCATAGCGCACCGGGAATACCTCAGGAGGAAGGTCGTTTCACATCTTACACGTCCGTGGCAAAAACGAACGTGCAAACCGGAACGTAGAGGACCGCCACGAGTCCAGTTGGTGTGGATGGAACTTCACCCTTCGGCGAGTGGTGCGGAGGCGGAAAGGTGACGTAGGCACCAGATTAAGTTAGTAATGTTAAGATGCTCGACATTACTAATTTGAACTTTGATGAACTCTTTGTGGTTGGAATCCGGAAATACACCTATTTCTGCCTAATAACAGCAGTAAACGCTTTCTACACTCATAGCTCCATAGTACGATTTTCTCCTGTGTCGTGGGTATCATGGACACTCAAACGCCCAGACCCAGAACAGAAATCTAAACTCATCATTCACATTTATGTCCGAGGATCGAACCAGGGACCCACTGCGCGTTAGACCGGTATAGTAACCACTCCGCCACGCGGATCGTAGCAGTGTTACGCACTGTTGTGTCGTGTGAAGGAAGGTCTATGGGAGACGTACTTATCCGACGCGTTTCAACTTAGTCATCAGGAGGTAGCATCGCATGGTTAGACAGGTAAGACTGATCTTATCTGGGGTTGGTTAAAGATGTCCATGGGCGAAAGTGGCCATTTACCATCCGATGGACTGTACGTTCATTTGTTACTTCTATATTATAAACTAGTAACATCAGTAATACATTAAAACAAGAAACCCAACTGCCTAAAACGATTTTTTTGTTTCCAATGATATGTATTTAATTTAACGCTTATGTGAGTTTTTATCCAAATAGACGAGGAAAAGTATTACAATATAATTATACAGTTTTAGATAGGTATATTTATTAGCTTTCATTTGATACCCATATTGTCGTAATAGTTAAGAAATTCGATCCTCTCCCCATTTTTCCTCTATTTCCAGACGCCATTTTTAAAAATTATACAGCTTATGTCAACTGAGACGATTCGAATGATGGCATACTTCACAATCAGTCAAGTCGTTTAGGCTGTAGCGCGTGCCAAAGAAATGAACATACATACAAACAAACGTCAATACATACGCTCGAAAAACATTACTCACCTACGCAATTGAGTAAAAAGCTGTTCTAGTAAAAGTCAATTGAAGTTTGCTTGTGACGCTTCTATATTTCTTTGTGTACCTTATAACTGTACCTACCTAATGTAGCACCGTTTAGGTGGAAAGTTGTATAAAGAAAGGGTTCACATATTTAAGACATTCGGGCGCATACTTCATCAGTAATACATTTGTGATTAATTTAAGCATTTGCTTACAAAATTAATGTCAACTTCCATAAGCATGTATGTATATCATACATGCTTATTTGTTACTTTAATTTAAAACATAAAATTAATACGTAATAATTTAATACATCGTAAGTACTTACATATAAAGTATCAGTTAATAGTGACAAATTTAGTCACCATAGACGGCAAATGTTGACATCAATTACTACAGACATGAATAATAATTATAATTCATTATATACTTTTAAATTATAATGACATACTGTCCCATTCACCGTGTAAGCTACTGTACTAAGCGCGCTGAATAACAATTGTTGGCCGTGTTTTCAAAATACATATTTCATAACAAGACGACTGCATTTTACATACATTTACATCCACTTTAGAACATCCTCATTCGTATTGACGTTTGTCTTGAGCTTTCAAAACTTTAGCTAGATCTGCTTAGTGCCAATTCACACGTAATACAAAAGGCGTGGGTTCAAGTGTGTTTAAAAATGCAGCTTTTTAGAGTGTTAGAACCCATTGTGACTCCATTTCGGAAGCACCAAAGCTTTATCTATTTTTGCCTAATATAAGCAATAATAAAAACTGTTGCATACTCCCTAGGTATTTAGAATTTAATGGGGTGGTAACCTATCCAAGGCATTCTTAGTCTTCAGGGGTAGCAACGCACGTTGCGGTGGGCCTAGCCGCTGTCCTGGGTGGAGCCCGATGGGGCAATGCGCTCGGAGGACTCCGGAACGCCGACGATGGGCGTAATCGAAGCTGTGAAGAGCTCTGGATTTTTAAAGGTACGCAACCAGACGCTACTCAGGTGATCGACCGGGCTCGACGCATCGTCTGGTCTATACGACGGTATGCGACCACGTATATCGTTTTTCCCGAGGTCGCTTGGCTGGACGATTCGGCTCAAGCCACTCTTACCACCCGCAACTCCAAAAGTCCCATTTTGCCGATACGGTGCGGTGGTTGTACGTGTGAATAGGCACTAGTCATAGAAAATATTTATAACTCTTTGTATGCAAATACCTTTACATACAGGCCTGTTAATCGTTGGTCGATGACTCGACTGACGACCTTAGGATTATGCCGTGTCAATGAATCTTCATGAAGATTAACGATGTTTTAAAGCCTATTTTTGAATGTCTAGACTTAGGGTTGGCACGGTCTCGTCAACTTCTTGCATATAATTTAATAGGTTATAAATTAACGTTTAAATTGTATTCAGATATTTTTGTGTTTTTTTTTTAAGTTTATGATCAAGTTCTTTGAAGTACTAGCTGGCCGTGTAACTTCTACGCCTGTGTGGTTTTTAATCAAAACATTTTTTTAATGATATTAAGAAAATAAAGTATGGCTTTAAAAATGATCCGTTTTATGACAACTTACAGGACCTATTTATTTTCTGAATTCATACTACATAAAGTTTAAATAACTTGTCAGTATCAACAATTAATTAATGTTTAGCTTTTATTATTATTTCAGTTAATATTTTTTAATTATTAAATAAGAAAAAAACGATAAAATGTGACTGACATTATTAAAACTAAAAAAAAAAATTAACGTTCTGACGGAAATGTAAAGTTGCAAACAATTAAAAAGTCAACATGTTTTGCTTTTTTGGCATGATCTCCACGAATTATTGATGCAGTCGAGGTTTCGTTTTTTTAAACAAGATACATGGTCAAAAGAAAAATAAATAAATACTTCTTAAATTATAGTATTTAAAAAATGATCTAAAAAAATTCGCTTCTGTGGATAATATAAAAGGTTTATTCATATAACATAAACAGTTACGTAATATTTTTAAATGCGTCGTATTTCTTATATTTTGGCACCCCTGCCCAGATTAGTGATGGCGATGTATTAAATAAAATCTCCATGCGCCGCTTGGCTCCATTGATGATCTTACATCGGGGAATGACGTAATGCAAGGATGTGTTTGATATGTTTTCAGTGTGAAAGGTGACTGTATGGAGATTAGGATCACGGCGTGATTCGACACGCGTCGCGAATTGTCTCGGCATGTCAAGGCCACCGTTTCACTTCTTACATATCTAACGCAGCGGTTGGCAACATTTTTGCGGAGATGGGCTACATGAGGTAATGACGGGCGCGATGACAGAAATAGTAAGAGTTTGATGAAAGTAGACAGACCTGAAAATGGCGACAAAAAGAGATATTATCACGCGACGTGAATAAACAGATATGTAATATCTAAAATTTTTCGATTAAACATTAGTTGTCTCTATAGTTTACGTCGTCTCAGTTATAAATTTTGATTTTAATTTTGTAAAAATCAGATATTACTTTATTAAACATGTAAAATAAGGATTTAGATGAGTGCATGGGCCACATGAAGAGGGCCGCGGGTTGCCGACCCCTGGTCTAACATAATCGCTTTATTTGAAGTTCACTTACGTTGTTAAACTTCGTGTCAATAAAATTAGTTTTGTTTGGAATTTGTAACAAGTCACGCCTTCGATATATCGATCAGTAGGAAGGCTCAACAAAAGAACAATATCTTTATTCCGAGCGCGCATTAATATTTTTATCTTATTGTGATTTATTTATTATTTATTGTTATGAGTGTGAAGAATTTAAATAATGGCTTACTTACCGACAGATCTAAGACACTGGAAGCTAGTTAGAAATTCAGTTGATCATAGATAATAATTAATAAAACGTGAGAATAATATGACATATCGCTATACTTATGACGAGATCACGCGTGTGATATTTTTATTTTTTGTTACAACTTACGTGTTCCAGCGTGTGGGAACATTGTAAGGCAATTCCGATTAAACTTTTTTAGGCACATCTAGAGCTGCAAGGAGTTGCAAAATCCTTTGTGTGTCTCTATATATGTATGAGTGACAGTCGAGTTTGTATATAAATGATACGATTATAAGAACGCAGATTTTATCGATGACATGCATTATGGATCTATTTTATTTATATTACTCGCAAGGTCTAAAAGTAATGATATTAAAGATAGGATTAATGTTTCATAGTTTTATACCTTTATAATAATTCCTCACCTTCTCCTTCCTATTTTACCTAATGGTAGCTGTGTTAAGCGCTGTTGTCTGTTCTCTGTGGGTAAGGGCATAGAGACATCCGAGGTATTCCAATTAAGTCTGAAGGGGTAGCGACGCATCTGTGCCTTACTTCTAATACTCCAATCTATATCAACTAACGTAAAATTCTTTTTTTTTTATAAATATGAAGTAGCAAACGAGCAAGCAGCCCACCTGATGGTAAGTGGTTACTGCCGCCCATG
>DWNE01010006.1:0-10574 GCA_018249875.1 Cecropterus toxeus
AGTGATACAGCGAAGCCTCTGTAAGTACATATGTGAAAAAAAATGATATTTATTTTTATTATAGCAGTTCTCCTTTAAATCTCCCTAAATCTAAGACTAGACCTGGGCTCAATTTATTTTTTAATAAATAAAATGAGACTTTGACAATGACTTGTCCTATTCAATTATCATCCGAAAAGTGATTAAAAATAAGAAAAGTTATAACTAGATTACATGACATTTTTCGTAATTTATAAAGGACTAAAACGTAGTTAACATATTTAGTTCCTTAGTTTTATACGTAGGTTCCTGCAAAGCAAATGCATCGTCCAAAGCTATACTCTTTTTTTGAAGAAATGTTACTTAAATTATAAAATGACATTGTTCTAACACTAACGACACGTCCTCTCCCCTTTTAATTTGCGACTTTTCGTATGATTTAATCCTGCCCCCGATCCCGCCCCCCGTTTTTCGGTCGCTTGTCCGTTCAGCCCGGAGTTCTGCTATAGGCCGGGGCTGAGCGCGGTGGCGGAGGACGGCGCGGCGGGCGCGGGCGCGCCGACGCGGCCGCTGCCGCCGACGCCCGACGACGACGACGCGCACGCCGACCGCACGCTCGTCAAGCGGGTGAGTGCCGCCGCGGCGTGGGCTTGCCATTGGAACCCGCCATGGGTTGACACTTGTGCATTGTCACACACACTTTCTACACTCAACCCCACACTAGGATTTTCTCCTGTGTCGTGGGTACCATGGACACACAAAGACGACAACACATAGATACACAAACACCCAGACCCAGAACAGAAATCTAAACTTATCATTCATATTTCTGTCTGGCCGGGAACCGAATCGAAACCCACTGCGCGTCAGACCGGTATAGTGAGCGCTCCGACACGCGGGTCGTCATTATTATAAATGAGATCATCTAAATCCCACTCACGTGTGATACATATTTATACGCGTATTAAATATTAATTATCGTTTGCATAAATGAAACTTACTCGTATGTGAGATGTTTTAAAAATAGTTCTCAAGATTGCATGAAGTCCAACCAATACAACCACAGATCTGTGGTTAACAGTATAAATTGAGGTAATAGGATTCTATATGAACTTATGTAAATCTAATTACACGTTTAATTAATAACATCATTCATGATTTTCAAGACATGTTGTATGATAACACCAGTTCTAGTACATGATAACATGCAATTTCAATCATGATTATATGTTACGGATATTACCTCAACTAACCCTGTGAAACAGCGATTCAGAATTCAGTTTTAACCTTAAAATATAATATCCATATTTTTTGATAATTAATCTTTTTTTTAAAATCAATCGGCAAAATAATGTCTATTAAATAGATGATAATGACTTAATTTTTTTGATCGTGAATTAAATCAAATTCGCAATTCAATCATATTGTGAAACGCTCTCGGATATAATAACAATGGAAATATTTTGATATCTACCATTTACAGGAACTGATTGCACAATCAATTCATTGCTCATCACGTAATTAATAGCAACATCTAATAAACACTTAATCTCAATATGAAAACTTCACAGTTCTGAATTTGTAGTATCCTTTATCAACAGCAACGCCATTTTCAATTCTATTATTTAATGATGGATACATTTTCTGTTCACCAATATCCATACGCTATATTTTGTTAACATTTTGCTGCATCATACATCCAACATCAGAGCGTGTGCATATTTAACGCAACGATAGGTCGTCGATTGACGATAAACAAAATTTCTTACGGTAAACACGTAATCAATGATTTATTCGTTAGTTTAGATACGTCGTATAGTCGAGTTGTCTGATTGTATGCAATTAAAAAATGTGGACCTTTATATATTGCGAATATTACTTATATAATAATATACATAAATAACCAACTACTATACAACACCATGCAGTGTTTATTAAAAAAACTATTTAGAAACATTGAATTCCACTGAATTAGAGATCAAAATACGGAAGACCGATTATGTGTTAAATAGGCACATGCTCAAAATTGGTGACGCAATAATTATATTGAAAATATTGACATCATGAATTAAATGTATTAATTTTCACGCCAAAATAAGATTAGTGAGCGAATTAGGTCACTTATTTTTATATTATGTTCTTATTATTTATTTCTGCTTTTTGTATCGGACATGTTTCAAAACACATCAGAGGGAGAATTTGGAAAATGAAAAAAAAGAAACCGACGTCGATGAGGCTGTACTGCTAAAAGACTGGGACTTTGCTAGGTTTTTCCCTTCAAGAAACAAAGACAATAAAGAAGAAATTCGGGAAATGAAAAAGGAACCGGAACCGAAGCGTGCGCAGTTACAGCGACAGTCGAGGATCGAAATGGAAGACGCATGGTCAAAATACAAGGCCATCGCAACCCCTCCCTCGCGTCACAAGCAATTATTCCACAAACCAGAAAAAAGTACACAAGATAAGCTCGCGGATATAATAAAATATAAAAAAGAACAAGACTCAGAACAAAACTCCCCGAACCGTTTCTTTAGAGGGTTTCGTCGAGAAAATTCTGACCTCTTCCCGCTTCCGAGCACGAGACACTCCGCTATATACTTTCCAAAACATGAAAGTCCAGCTGGAGCTATTTCGAAGCAAATGAGATCAAGCGGCATATTTAACAATTCCCGAAAACAGATTACGAAACCGCAAACATCTGGTGAGCCAATATTGACAGATTTTATAAAAATGAACGACAGCTTAAAAATGGCCCAAAAGGATGCGAAGAAGAGTGATAAAAAGATTACTGATAGGAAGGTCCCCCCTAACAATCCGATAGAGGCCTTGAAAAATGTGGCAGTGCTGATACGGCAGGACAGCGAAAACAATGGCTCGAGCCGACAAAGTAGTATAAACAGCGACTCGCCTGCAACTAGCATTTGTCTCACTAATAGCGCGTCATTTGAAAAGTCAGACATCTTAGACTTAACTGCGAACACTCTCGAAAATAAAATTAACGTCAACAACGGCTCTGACGCGAATAATGTCGTGAAACCACGCAGAGAAAAGACTGAATCGGATATAATATTCCGAAGAAATTCCCACTTAAACCGTCACACAGAGCTTATGGCAAGTGGTGGGCAGGAAGCGGTAATCGCACAGGACCAGGTAATTGCTCACTGCTCGGGATAGTTTGAATTAATATTTATACTTACACTCTGGTATGAGGGTTCGTTTACCTAACTTTAACTAACCATTGTAATGCTACAATATCTAAGTATATTACAATAAATACCAAGTTTATTCTAGTCCTGAGCTATGTGTGGTGGTGCTATTTGTGTACCTTATGTGTGAGAATGGTCTAGTTTTATGCACAAATACTAAAATTAGTTGCTAGTTATACTAAATATTTACCGTTATGTACCTATATATTTCCGGGTTTTGGCAGACTTTATACGTAATTTAAATATATACATTAAAATATTATTATAGTTACTTAAACCTCAGTAATGATTGCTCACACGTCTTACATTTTGGCGTGACAGATTCTTATCATATCATATTAATTAGTTTATATTTTATGGGATACCTTAAAACTACTTTGTTGGAATGGTTTTGATATAATACTGTACAATAATAAAACTTTTAAAATCATCATATCGTAGAAGCTTTATTACTAATTACTCACCAAAATTAAAAGAACTTTATACTAACTTCAATTAATCACAATCTCATCTGTGCGCGAGTACCGTCTTCCTGCCGAGACACGCGGATAACGAGTGACGAATCACGAGATCCTGCCATTAAACACTAGCAAAATTTAACAATTTTGGGAATGTCCGCTTCGAAATTTCATGCAGCTGGAAAGAAAACGTCCAACTTGTGAATGTGTTTTGTTTGCATGATTTTAATGCTATCGTGTTTGTGTTTGTCGAGCTATGCTGGTGTTGCAAACCATACATGCACTAATGGTTAATCGCTGTCCATAAATAAGGGAATAATTATGTATTATACAGGTAAGATATACGGATTGAAATTTATCATAAATATTTATGCCATATACTTGACTTAACAGCGATTAATTTGTGGTGTAAGTCATAATTTAATCACTAAACTTGATACAAATACAAAATAATTGACTGTTAGTATTAGGACAAAAGTTGAATCAATTAAACAGGTAATGTCTATACTAAGTTTCTATAAATCTTATAACTTGCACATTTTTTTCTTAAAATGTTATTTATTTCGTACATATGCTATTAAAATGTTCACTGATTTCCCTTTACATAGTTGCATAGAGTTGTAGAGAAAATTAGATAGTTTATTGTATTAAGTGTTACTTTACGGATAATATAACTATAGTATGCAGAACTCTTAAGACAACTCTGCAATCATCAGAGATTATTTATTTATTTGAATAGATCAAAATACATATACTTTGTAATACTCTATACATGTTACGTGTTTTAAAAGTATAGACTGTTGTATTTTCTATAATGTAACATTGCAGTTTTAATCTAATACACTTTGAGATTCTTTAAAGTGTGTATTATATCGTTATATTCCCGATATAGAATCGTTGCAGATTTATCCCAATTTGAAAGCTGACACTAATAAGAGTGGGCTACAGGGCCGTTCGAGCGGTGCGAACGAGGGCAGCGGCTCACGGACCAGCTCCGTGCTTCCGGACCTGCTCAGCCAGGCGGGCCAGCCCACCACGCCGCCCAGACACGACAAGTCCACCAGCGAGGAGGTGAGATATTCCCACTTCACAAACAATACATGACATCACTTTATTCACTTGTATCACATCTGTAAGTCAAAGATATTAGTATATGTCTAGATACGGTGAACCGGAACAAATGAAACGTTCCTCCTTTAACACGTTTGAAGAAATAGATCGAAGTGTATCTTTAGTGTGCGACGAAGTGACGCTCGCCGATGTAACATATAATTTATTTATAATATTTGATTTCGTCTATTGGTCGTTTGCTTAAATAAATTATTTTTGAATGTATAAAAATATATATTTTTTTGTTAATAATGCCAAAGAAGTATAACTGTTTAAATACATACAAAAGTAAACTCTCGCTTTTAAATTTATTTGCATAAGTGTCACGAACTCTCGGTTCAATGAAACCTATCGCCAGCAGTAATGACTGAAAATATGGTACAGAGGCTGAAAACGTTTTTCCGAGGTTGCCCAATCTAAACATATGTATATCTTTGCTGTAATCGTATTATATTGTAGTTATTTTACTCATTGTTTTCGTAACATCAAAATATATTATGTACATTTGTTGGGATATATACACTAAACATATTACATTATTTCGCCAATATAGTTACTGAAAGGCAGACTAGTACATATAGTTTTGTTTTTGCAACATTTGTTATTGTCAAGTTTCACCAGTTTGCCTAATATGTCATATCCATTACTATCTGGGCTTTGATATCATTAAAGGGTAAAAGTAAGCTAGCCGCAACGTTCATGAGTAACAAATCATGGGGCTCCCAACGTTATTACTGCGCTAACTCTAACGCGGTTGAAAGAGTAATTTGAGCTTCTAGCTGTTGACGTATATTTAATGATCTAACAATTACTGCCAGTGTTAAACTCAAGAGAAGTTGATTGTACTATTGTAAGTCTAATTATGTAAGTAAAGCTATTTTCTAAATTATTTTTAATTGCAACAACTACATTTAATCAATGCCATAATTGATTTCCTCAATAGGTTTATATTTTTTTTTATTCTTTCTTAACGGATTTCTGTTCTATTGGTTTGTTTATTTATCTCATTATCTTCAAAATTACAATAATTTCTAAAACTCTTCTTTTCAAATAAACTCAAATTAAACAATTACACTTAATCTCTTACATGATAAAAACTGGAATTATACGCCCGTCACCTAAAAACTACTGGATCGTATGAACATATTTCTACAAAACACTATTCAATTATTTAACCTTAACTATGTTTTATTAATGTATTGAACCTGCTGAAATTTTAATGTTGAGAACCCCAATAGTTTCACAAATGTATGCTGAGAAGCTTTTAGTATATAGTATTAATGTGATAATGGTTGTCAATCATGCAAACACCCTGGAGCGTCCCGCGACCGGTTTGCAGACAGCTGTTATAACACTGCGTAAGTACGAAACGAATGATGCAACAAGATATGCTTCATGAAGCATAATAGACTGTTGTTTGTTGAACTTAGAGCTGTCATCTCTTCCCTATTTATGCATTCTTTAGACATGCTTTTATACATTCATACAGACAAGTTT
This sequence comes from Cecropterus toxeus, assembly GCA_018249875.1. Lineage (NCBI taxonomy): Eukaryota > Metazoa > Arthropoda > Insecta > Lepidoptera > Hesperiidae > Cecropterus > Cecropterus toxeus. The sequence goes on from DWNE01010006.1 coordinate 6,251, forward strand.
TTGGTCATTGAGTTATATAGCTTATATAGGTAGATTAAGGATATCGTTTTGGTCCGCTTAATAACAGCAATAAATGGATCTTATGGTTTTATTTTATCAATGCCCGCCGTTACACATCTATATTTTATGTACCCGGCAATAACTGGCATACTGTATATATTTTATCGTTTAATTTATCTCTGACAACCAATTTATTCAACAAAATACTTTTACCTTATCTGAATGTTTTAAATTTAAAACTGTATTACCTAAAACACAAAAGGTTAAAATTTTATTTACCTCAATACGATTTAAGAACGTCTTGTCTACCTGTATTACAATTTGTTTGTCCTGAAAATCTAAATTCATAAGTGCATAATCATTGACTAGTCACAATCATTTGAATGTCAACACCTTTTTAAAATTTATCTGAATTGAATCACATCATTGCCTGCTGCAATCTACGGATCTACTGTTCACTAAATTACGCCGACATAAAATTTGTAGATACTAGCCATGCCGTTAATAACTTTCCGACCATGTATATGAGATGAAACTAATCATGGGAGATGGATTTAATTAATTTTTGACTAACAAACTATATAATCATAGGGTTTAAGTTTGATTGTTCTGAATATGTTTTAAACGTGTTTTGTCAATGTTCTTTACCATTTTGATAAAAAAAAAATGTATGCACTTTATAAATAAAATACAAAGTAAAAAAACTGAAACAAGGCTAGAGCAATGTTTGCATATGACGTCACCAAAAATATTGTAGCTTAAACATTAATAACATGTATTCTTTTTTACAGTATAGACAAGCCATAGCAGCCGGAGGCACGCCAGCGACCCACCACCACCACCACCCGCTCCCGTCCTCGGTCCAGTCCACTCCATCCAAGTCGTTCGTATCGGGTGCCGCGTCCCCCCACCCGCTACAGCATTCACCCTCCAATTCATCAGTGGGCTCCCAACAGCAGTTCCTTCCCTTGCAACAGAAGCAGCGATCGTTCCTCACGTTCGGGTTCGGCGCGGGCTCCACGGGCAGCGGCGGCACGGGCGGCTCCGGCAACGCCTCGCGCCGCGAGAGCCACGTCAACGTCAACGTCACGCCCACCGGACACGATCTCTCCTCCGATACGCCCGAGATACGTAAATACAAGAAGAGATTCAACTCTGAGATTCTCTGTGCCGCCCTCTGGGGTTAGTATATCGAAAACCAATGTTTTTCAATCTTTTTGGTAGCAAAAGCTTTTTAGTATGTAAAATTTTTGTATTTCAACTTTTTAAAATGTATTTTATTATGTTATAAATATAAAAAATGTGCAATATTCTTATTCATTTTTATAATTAGGCACGGGTATATATAATGTTAGGTACCAAAAACGGAAAAGGTCATCTACATCGACTCACGCCTCTCATATATGTTTTGAAGTTTTTTCTTTTCTTTTTATCCCGATTTAACTTTTGTTGCTAAATTAAATCATGATTTAATTGTGTACTTTGCAGGTGTTAATTTGCTGATCGGTACTGAGAACGGTCTCATGTTGTTAGACCGTTCGGGACAGGGCAAAGTATATCAATTGATCTCACGACGCCGCTTTCAACAAATGGAAGTGTTAGAAGGACAGAATATTTTGGTGACGGTATCTGGAAAGAAAAACCGTGTACGTGTGTACTATCTTAGTTGGTTGAAATCTAAGATTTTGCGCACCGATGGACTAAGTGACGTAAGATTATTAAATATTTTTTACTATTCAATCTTTTAACAAGCTTTTATTTAACTGGTCACGTTATATACTTCGATACTACACGCACTACTCGCGCTACTAGTGCTACTATGGGGGGTATGTGGAGGTCAAATCTTACATGATACGCGTATCAAATGAAAGGATTCCCTGAGAAGAATATGAAATACCTAACATAAAGGCTTGTTTTAAAAAAGTGGTAATACATTTATTTCATATCAACTTATTTTATGTGCAATTTATAAAACAAATGACAAATTGAATTACAGCAAGTAGAACGAAGAAATGGTTGGATCAATGTTGGAGAACTGCAAGGTGCAGTACATTTCCGAATCGTAAAGTACGAGCGAATTAAGTTCTTGGTCATAGCTCTGAAAGATTCGATTGAAATTTATGCATGGGCACCAAAACCATATCACAAGTTCATGGCATTTAAAAGCTTCGGTGATCTACAACACAGGTCAGGCAACCAGAACTTCTCAAAATTAAAAAAATGTGTCGCGTTAAAACTAAGCACTTAATCTTCAAAATTTTATTCCAGACCTTTATTAGTTGATCTAACCATTGAAGAAGGCACAAGACTGAAAGTTATTTACGGCTCAGCAGATGGATTTCATGCCGTCGATTTGGACACTGCCAGTGTTTACGACATTTATATTCCAAAGCATGTGAGCAATTTATTATATGTACTATGTTTAACATAAATAAATGTAACTAATATTTCACATTATAACATTACATTTTTTTTCCAGACCCAAGGAGCAATCATTCCACATTGCATTGTACCACTGCCTAATTCCAATGGCGTACAGCTATTGTTATGTTATGATAATGAGGGCGTCTATGTGAACACTTATGGACGAGTTAGCAAAAATATAGTTCTACAGGTCTGTTTATAGCTGTCTTATTACTAATCGTCTGAACTGCAGTTGGCAACAATTTAGAAACAAAATCGTCAAGAAGCCGTTCAGAAGTACCGTGAACCGTTGCCTACCGCTGATAAATCAATAAGGTCCTTTATCTAATCTGGTGTGTTGTTATCTTACAGTGGGGTGAAATGCCTACTTCAGTAGCCTATATTGGTACAGGCCAAATAATGGGCTGGGGCAATAAAGCGATTGAAATTCGCTCGGTGGAGAGTGGGCATCTAGATGGAGTGTTCATGCACAAGAAAGCCCAACGCCTCAAGTTTTTGTGTGAGCGCAATGACAAAGTATTCTTTTCGTCTGCTAAAGGTGGTTCTTCGTGTCAAATATATTTCATGACGCTCAACAAGCCGGGAATGGCCAACTGGTAATGAGTGACGGTGCGCAGCTGGCAAGGATTGCGCCCATGATCTGTGATGACGTCGCGGCCCCGATTGGAACACGCCAGAAGTAGTCAACGAAACAAAAGTATAACCATGTGCTTTGGCCATTCGGAATTCAAAGACTTGTGATAATGACAGATGTAATACGTGCTCAAAAGACAATCCACAAAATATAACAATTTGAGGACTTTTATCTTTATCGAATGTGGCATTTTGTACTGAATATTGTAACTTCAATACAAGCTACTAAGGAATATATATTATTAAGCAATAACCTATAGGATAAATGTTTTGATATTGACAATTAATCTTAAGTAAATTAATACTGCTTAGTTTTTATTTTGCAGTTGTTTATTTCTAAAAGAAAGTGTAATACAAAATATTGATTCATATTATGCCATATTATATTGTTTATAAAGATAAGCTAGTTGGGTGATGACGTTATTGGTTACATGTATGTAATTATTTTGATTATAATAATTACTTTAACAAAAGTCAATGCCATGCCATGCCTGACTCAATATATAATACAGTAAAGTAACAATCTAGATGCTGTAAATTATTATTCATTTTATATGATTAATTCACTTAAGAAATTGGCACTTAGTCATGTCACTATGTATGATAATAATCACACCAAACTGCAATAATAATTTTTATTAATGGATAAATCCTAAAATTTGGTACTATTTATTATTTATTTGTTATGTACTATATTATTTACATGTATAAAGATGTAACTGTGCATATTGAAAATTATATATTTGATGACTTTTTTTATTTGAGAATACCTTAGCCCAATAAACTACAAAATGACAAGCTTTTCTTATTTCATAACCAATTTTCCACTAACCCATTTTCATTTTCCAGTCCCGTCGCAGGCAGGAAACTACATTAGCACTTTAACAACCTAAACATAGTACTAAACGGCGCAATTCAACTAGCCCCTTTATTACATAAAAATTATTTGATTGGTATTTGTAATGAAGATCTAGAATATAATAATATCTACTAGGTAATATATGCTACTTTGAAACTAGAATAAGGTATAAAAAGGGTGAGTAAAAAGTTCAAGTAAGTACATGAATGAGATACAATGCTATATTTAAAAATTGGCCAAGCGCGAGTTGAACTCGCAGGTGAAGGGTTCCGTAGCATTATTATTCACAAATAATAAATAAAGTTAAACAGTTTACTAACTACCAACGTAAGTTTGTTTAGATACCCCACACGTGTAGGTAACATGAAAAAAAAATGAGTTTTAGTTCCATGTATTGGGACCCCTCAT
>DWNE01010007.1:0-10573 GCA_018249875.1 Cecropterus toxeus
TACTAGGACGAGAGCGGGGCATGAGACGGGACCGGGGAGGGAGACTGCATTCCTCCCGTTCGTCTAGTTAGCTTGGTGGACTAGTAAATACAATTACTTAAATGATTCTCAAATAATTTCAGGCTCAACAAATAAACAACACCAAACTGCATATTTTTAACCGACTTTCAAAAGGAGGAGGTACTCAATTCGTCTGTATTTTTTGCAATTATATGCGACGCTTATATTTTTATTGTGTTATATAATGTTATGTATATTTTGTTTTTTTTGTGGTGTGTGTGTACTTATTTTTTAAACCTTTTTTACAGTTCCATCGGTCTTCGGAAGATTTAGTGAAACACGTCGATCCCGCCATTTTGCCGAAAGAATATGGCGGCACGGTTCCCTTGAAAGACATGATAGAGGAATTGAAACGTAATCTTCTGAAGCACAGAGAAGAATTACTCGCTCTGGACGACATGTGCGTGGATTTGCACGCTCTCGAAAGAAATGATTTGACGCAAGATATACACTCTACCGCCGGCTCTTTCCGAAAACTTGAATTGGATTAGAATTATTATATAATTTAGTTAGCAGAGATTTAAATCGTCAGGATCTCTCAAGGCTATGCCATTATGCTTAAAATAGGTACGTTTCCTGCAAAGTGTCTTAGTTTTGAGGTATAAAACGCCAAAAGTGGTTTCATCCGGCATAATTTCATAGTTAGTAAATTTAGGACGCTCTCAATGGCTAAAAACGGCGTTGCCTAGTGTAATGCAATTAGGTTGTAGTACTATGCTAAAATAAACACACAAATTCTAAGTCTGTGGTTCTGAAGTTACTCGATATTGCATAGAAAAGAGGTCTAATGAAATAATTGATTTTTAATAATGTTTTGTACTCTTGCGATATTACTCGACGCAGACTCATTCGATGCATTCAAATATAACTGTTTTCTATCTCGTTGGCGTGATGCAACTTCACACCGTAATAAAATAATTGTTTAGCGTTATCTTCAATTATATTGATTTGCGTGATAACGATAAACAGTAGCTTTGGTTGGTCTAATATATTTTTATAAACTGGTTGCTAAGAATTAGAAGCTAAAAAGTGTCTATAAAATGTCGTCTTTCATACAATGAGCCGTTTCATCCATCCTTTATTACAGTACGTAACAGTGCTTCCAGATCATAAACAAAATTACTGTATTTCCTACTTACTAAAATACTTAAAAATACAGCATTTTGTACAAAATTACAGTAAATGACAAATTTCTGTGTAATTTGACCACCCAAAAAAGGTCTTTCCACGATTAAATTTGGTAATATATGTATTTGTTTGTAAATGTATTGTGCCAATTGTACTGATGTATTCTGTTTTTTTTTTTTATATTATATTTTCTATATTATATGCTTGAACAGTTTGCTTCTATAAATTACCACCTGCCGCACATTTTCCAGCCACCCAGGGTTGACTGGTAGATAATACCATCAGGGATTAAGTTTACCCTATTGTTGTTTTTTTAAAGGCGAAATAATTTAATAAATAAAAATAAAAAAATAAGTAAGATTTTATTTTTAACTTGAAAATACAGTACTGTAATTGCAGTTCATCTGAAAGCATTGGTACGTAAGTAATACCATAGATGACACTAATTAGCTGGTCAAATAGCTGACACGATTTCACACGTTTGTCGGTCATAGACACAAGTAGATACAGCTGTCCAAGCAGTGACCGGGTTATTAAAATTATAGATACATAAAACTTATTAATACTATATTATAGATAAGATATTTCCAATCATAGCACTAACGATTTAAATCTCAAATAATTAGTTTACAGGCTGATTTTAAGCATATTGAAAATACGATAACTTTGTGATTTTGTAGGTTTTAATTTAAAGTATCGACAAAAGCCTTGTATTTCTATGGAATACAAATTATGATCACTATTACATTACGTGTCGTAATTGACTTGATCAGAATGTAAATGCTTTGGCATATTTTAAGATTGTGGGATGCACATATATGCTTATTCAACCGAATAGGTTCGGATTGGTTTTATTGAGAGAAAGTAGACAAACATTTTATACAGATTATCAGTGTACCCAAGTCATTATAAATTGTTTTTAATTACAAAACTACACGAGGAAATGTTGTTAACACCTCTTAAATTTATTATGAATTTCCAAATAATTTTGGCGCCGTAAGAAAATTCACTTACAAATTTAATATCATAACGCCTAAGCCTGAAATAGTATTAAGATCTAACGGCATCTTTGGATAATCCTTTGTTTGAAATTTAGACAGAGTAAAGTAATTACAGAATTTTTATTTTGCTTGGTCTTGGACTACGATACATTTTGTTATATTAAATATCTGTTTATAGATCTCAGGCCTTTTAGTTAGATTGTAAGTGTTTTAGCAAGCTTCTTTTATAATTATAGTAAAAATGTTTGACTTTAAGAGGGCTACTATTAAATTGTATTATATGGACAACAACGCCATTGCAAATATATTTTTGAAGAATAAAGACATTTGAAATGCTTACATAATTATTATTGTTTCTACTGAGTACAAATTAGAGAAACAAAGTTGTGATTTGTATTTTTGAGCGATTAACGACAATTGTCGTTGAAAAGTTTCGTGGCCTTCTTTATTCTTTGTAATGTTATTTTAATTTTAATTGAAAAAAAAGCTAATTGTTTTTATTAGGGATACTATACGCTGTGTTTATTGAATCACCTTTTTCTAGATAATTAAATTGTGAAGAAGACGTTTCATTGGTGATTTAAACTTTACAACACCGGCGGCAAACTTTGGAAGTTAATGAGAATTAAATTACATTTTATTAAATATTAAATTAAAAAAATACTTATAGTAAATAATGATAATAGTTCTTAATAAGCTTCCAAATCTTGCCAGTAAAGGCGCGAGTGAGCGTAAAGTACTGTCATTAAAATATTATTCTTTAATAACTAGTTAAGTAGGTGGCACTGGTGGCAGCCGTTGGTGGGGTCACGTTACCATTCTTTACTGGTTGCATGTTGCGTGCATCATTGTAGATCGATGCTATGATATTAATTGTATATTTTTAATAAGCGATTAAAACATGACAAACTGACTGCTGCTATTATGTCTATTGCAGTTGATTCTTTCTTGTCGTTTATTATATTATTCGCTGTAAGATTTTAACAAAGTAAGAGACAAACATGATGCAATTTTGAATTGTATTTTTTCGTTAAATCTATCTTATCTAAGGCTTAAACAATAAAATATTTGATAATATTGCTGTTTTACTTTACATATCTCATTTTGTTTCAGGGGTGCAATTTATCAAATTCTTTAGAATCAGAGTATTTACTCTATAAGCAGGGTGTTTTTTTTACTAATATAATTCAATGCAATTTAAGTATATCCATTTACGTGATCTTAGAATTTGCAAACAATTTAAGGAAATAGTATCTTTCATAAACCTGAAAATTACTAGCTCCATTAATTATTTATAAATAAACTAAGTTCGTACGCGAACGTCCATTTTTATTTTATAAACGATTACGAATATACAAATTTGTTAACTAGGTATGACGAGACATCTTAAGTTAATTTCATAAAATGATTTTTGAAATGATAACGAATTTGTAGCCATATTTTTAGTAGAATGTAAAGCATCAAAATTAAAAAAGTCATCCTTAAAATTTCAGAACGAAATCCATAGACTATAGAGCAACCTTGAGTTCCGACGCGAATGCTGCCAACTTCGCTGTAGTTTTTCCCGCAGTTTGGCGTCCACCGATTGATAAAAAAATTATTAGACGATTTTCTATGTATTTAGATCAATAGGACAATTCCTTACCCTTATGTTTTGATTTCCAGTGACGCTTTTGTGATTTCATTATGTTGATTTTGTGATTGTTTTGTTTGAACGCGACCGCTGTGGTGATTTTGTAAACATCGGGAGTACTGGGCCCACGTCTATGACTTCTTGTACGTATTTTAGCCATTATACATCACTCTCTCATATTTAAGTGTACGTGAACGTTGAAAATGCTGTATATTTATTATTTGTGAGGTATTTATGTGGGTTAACCTTGAAAATTGGGTGTGTTTGGGCTATTGTCAGGGTGTGTGGTGGTGAGTGGTGTTGTGATGTTGCACAAAAACCACGAAGGCACATCGCCCGTCCAAAACAAACCAGTGTCAAGTTTACATGCTCGTTCGGTTTATTTGTAATCCAAATTGTGTTTTGAGTCGCATCGTTTGTGTCATGTTTTTGTGTTAACTGTTTGCATTTCGAGTTGTCGTCCTCAGCATTTTTTGGTACGTAGTGGAGTCTAATCTGATGCACATTGCGATTATGCTTTCTAGTTTTGGTTTGATGCGTTTTGCTTAAATTATATACACATATATCGTTCTTAGATCAATAAAGTAGAGCTTATTATGTCCTACAAAGACATGACCCTTGTTGGAAACGAAAAACCACGACACGACCATTAGAATAATGTATTTCGTACTTCAGTAAACAAGATTGACAAACTTCAATTATCACTATATAACATTAAAGATATGTAGAACAACACATTTTTGAAAAGTGGGTTACTACTTGTATAAAAAAAATACTTTTGTATACTTAAAAAGCTTTTGTGCTTTTGGAAATGTTAGCACTAAAAGAAAAACACTCAAATAGGCGAATATAAAAGGCACTGAATATGAAGTATGAGAAATGTAGGTCATATTCTAAAAAGAAATTTGTATATAGATCCGTTAGTGGCTAAGCTAACGGTACTATTACTATATGAAGTTCCATTTCTATAGAATTTCGTTGTATTAGAAGATCTACCTACAAATATGTGGTCATAAAGAGCAGTAAATAATTTAATAGTTGAAACTCCATTCAATCTTGGGGTGCGAGGTATGAATCCCATGTTGCATATTATAACTTGTCATTCATTTGATATCATCAATTATCACTTGCTTTAACTGTGAAGTAAAACACTGTAAGAAAATCTACATTTATATATTTATTGCACCTTACAATAAACGAGGGCACAATTAGGGCTTATAAGTAGGGCTATAAACTTAATGCCTAATGGCATTCTCTACCAGTCAATGCTGGATGACTGAAAAATTTGTGGCTGGTGTTCATTTTAAATGTGAACAATACAATATAGAACTAACTAATAAGAATATTAAGTTATGAATACATATATTAATATCATAAATCATTAAATGTATCAGATATCTGTAGCAAATGCTCTCTGTGTAGTACATACGCTTCATCTGCATTTTCCACTACAACCTAAACCTCTTTCACTTTGAAAGGAGTCTCACATCCAGCTAGGGGCTCAAATCCTTTCTCTCTAGGGAATACCCGTGCCCAGGAGAGGAACAATAATGGGTTGGCAACCGTGACATTGTCATACTGATTGTAGTTATAGCAATAGGTGTGCAATCCCTGATACAAAGTGATGCTTGCAACTAATACAAATTTATTATTAAATCCAAATAAGTTCATTATGCACGAAACAAAGAGAACAGTGACAATGTAATGTTAGATGTAATAAATAGATGTAAAACTATTTATAGTGACCTATTTAGTTGGTATGACAATAAAATTGGTTTTAGAGCTTATTTCCACACATTTTTACATGGTAAGGGTATGAAAGCCAAAATTCAGCTTGATTTTGAGTAATCACTACATCCAAGCATACTGCAATGCACATAAATCCACCACCTGGAGTAGCTAAAAGGATTATTTCTGCTTGATATAGAACGGGGGTTCTATCTGAATTTGATCATAGATGTGTTGCTGCTCCTGAGGATTGAGATGGTTGCCTCATGTACAAGTGAGTCGGCAACCACACCCTTTAAATGATAGGCAAGAACTCACTCTTGTTCACTCTAGAAATAAGTATATCTGTTCAAATAACCTACATAATACATGATTTTCATATCATTTACATACTTTAACTATAAAGTGACCTGTTTCATTGCGTTAACAACTAATTTGCCAATTGCTCGTTGAATCTAATAAATAGTAATGTTCAACAAAAGAACACCAAAGTCTAGAAAATTGTAGAAATTATTGTGACTTTGATAACAATAATATTCTAGAATATTCATGAAAATTATTGATCATACAATAAGTTTAATTTATTCTGTATGTCAGTTAAAATAATTAATGATTCACAAGTTTATGTGGTCAAAATAGCAATTAAATTCTAAGTCATAAGTTTGTATGATTTCAAGGTAATCTTTATAATTATATAAATCATGTGTTAATGTGATCAATGATGTGTAGTGATTGTATATGGTTAGTTAAAGTTTTTAGTTTAACTTCTTGACCTGAAATTTGTTGTCTAAATTGTTTTGGTGGTGGGTCAATAGCTGCACTGTTCCGGCAATTAAAAGAAATATAGTCAAATTCTTTATTCGTCGTCAACCCATTATTGTCTCACTGCTGAGCATGGTTCGTCTCTCAGAATGAGAGAGTTTTAAGCCATAATCCACCACGGTGGCTAAGTGCGAATTGGTGGACTTTACACACCATTGAGAACTCGTTTTTTAAGAGAACTCTCAATTGAGCAGATTTCCTGACAATATTTTCCTTCACCATAAAGCAGTGATAATTAAATTGTAATACGCACATAATTATAGAAAAATGAGTGGTGCGTGCCTGTAATTCGAACCTCGGATCCTCGATTGAGAGGCCGAGTTTCAACCATTAGGCTATCACTGCTCATGCATGCTAATAGGTATAATAAACTATTTAAGTTTTCACCAAAGCATAGCAGATAGGATGTTCTTTGAATATGCTATAGGTATCACAGTCACTAGTACAGTAACTTCGATGGTGTCCATAGGTTTATTCCTTACCTTTCTTTTGTACACAAATTTACACAAATTAAATAACCTCTTCCTAAACTGTAAAGATTTGTTGTAATGTTTTTTTTTTTTTAAAATATCTTTAAAACAATCTTTAAAAAAACCTGCACTTTTAGTGCAGTGCTAAGTTAATCTAAGCAATGCTATCAAGGAAAGCTTATTCTGGAACTTTGAATCCATCCATATCTTAGTTTGCTGGCGGGTTCGCGGATGGTTGCGAAAGCGTTTCCGTGTTTCCGCCATATGGGGCAAGGAGAAAACAAAGAGGGGCTAAGCCGGTAAGAGTCCAGCATAACGCATCTGCTACCCCGGGTGGCTGGGTATCCAAGAGGATTACCCACTTTAAAAAAAAAAAACTATATCTTAGTTTTCTCACACATCCCTGTATTTGGTGGAAAAGCAACAGTTGTTGTCAATAAAAATGAATAAACAAAAGAACTGTATAGGAAAAAAATATACTTGCAAATTATATTCCATCTTAAATTTTTGCAAAATTTTTAATATGAACAAATTTCAACGACTGGGTGAATACAAGTAAATAAAATTCAAAGCATAATTTAACAATTGTTATAGCAAGTTACACAACCTGAATATTCAATACAATTAATATATATAGTTTGTTTGTTCAATGGTATTGATTTCATTTGCATTCTAAATTGTGTTTCCAAATATTGTTCATGAAGTCTATTCAAAATGGGTCAGATAATAGTCATATTTTATTTTTATCACATTGAAGCAGCAAATGAGCATGCAGTCCACCTGATGGTAAGTGGTTACTGCTGCCCATGGACATCTGTAAGCAACTTTATATCGATAGAAATTTAGTTAACTTATTGGGAAATGTAAATTTACTTAGCCATTTAACATTTTGAACTTGTAATACCATTGATGAACATTATTCATTGTGGATGATTTTTTAAATATGGAAATTATATATTTTTTTCACAGACTGGCAGCATGGCGGAAATAGTGTACCCGCAAGGCTGCCGCCCAATCACCGATGACCTTGGACCAGATGAGCTCGTCCGGAGGCTTAAGGTATGTGCTTGGGAGTACAACAGATTATGAGAAGAGAATTCCGATATGTCCAAATGTAACAATTTCAGAAAAATCAGTGGTGCCTGGGATTCGGACCCCGGATCCTCGATTGAGAGGCCGAGTTTCAACCATTAGGCTATCATCTATAGGTTATGCATCTATTATTCTACCAAGGAGAATCTACTTTAAACCCCTCGAGCGTCAAAACTTAATTATAGAGAGCCATATACTATGCATGTCGATGGACTCTCGGCGGGCCAAATTAAATACTTTCGCGGGCCAGAGTTGGCCCGCGGACCGTACTTTGCCCATCACTGGTTCAGGGGCCTTGGCATAGGCCCTAAACCCTTAAAGTGATAGACCCTTAGCAAGGGCATTAGCATATGACCTTACTTGTTTTTGGCCTATAAAATTAGCAATTCTATTTTGAATCTCTCCACGATAGGCTTTTCACTATAGCCCAAGCTATGCCCTTGACCGTAACTATGCTTCGATGGTGGTGGAGGGAGATTTTTAAAGAAAATTGGTTCGAACAATATATGGTTGACGGTTTTTGAGATATAGTACTTTTTCAAAAACCAAATAACATAACTTTGTAATTCATACAAACACTATGGAAAACTAACTTATCAACCCTATTTATTTATTTTTACAACAGAGCTATATTTTCTCTTCAAGATTTGTGAATGATAATGCCAACGAACCCTTCGCCTGCGAGTCCGACTCGCACTTGACGGATTTATTTTGATACAAGTACAGATACAACAGATGAATTTTTTTTGAAACGTGACTTCTACAAGAATAGCGTTAAATTTAAAGGGATGTATAGGTAAATCATAAGTTACTATTAGAAACACGCGTTGCTATGTCCAAGTGTAAAGAGGGATTCATCAATAAGCAACGGTAACCGGATGCCCTTGTTTCTGCGAATATAAGTAATTTAGGTCATCGGTTGCTATGTTCAAGTTTTTTCTTCATAAGAATGAAACAGCAAACGAGCATGCAGTCCATCCGGTAAGTGGTTACCGCCGCCCATGGACACCTGTAACCAACTTCATATAGAGGGGTTCTATCTAAAGTCGATCACAGATATGTTGCCACTTCCGAGGTCTAAGATGGTCGCCTCATATATAAGTGAAAGCAACCACACTCTTCCAACGAAACGCAAGTAATAGGTGTGGCGGTGGTACTTCCCCGGTCGAACTACATTGGTTCTTCCACCTGGAAATTGATAACCTGAGTGTTAAATTTCGATTTTAGACCTTATTTGACTGGGTTATATAGGCAAATCGTAAGTTACCCTTAGGAACACACTATATCCAAGTGTAAAGAGGGATACGTCAATAAGCAACTGTGACCGTATGCCCTTGTATTTCTGCGAATATACGTAATTTAGGTCATCGGTCCACTTATCTAGGTCACCTGTAGGTTGTTATTCTATTTTGAATTATATCAGCGTATGACGTAAGTATTTCTATGTAGGTCAGGTAATCCAGAGCTGACAGATTATCATCCGCTAGTTGACAGATTTTTGTGACATACGACCGGAGTGAAATTGAATTATGGGTTCGGAAGTGGTTTCAAACGGTTCGTGTAACATAACGTATGGTGCTAGTGTTAACATGATTTGGTTTAAATCGGGACTGATGGTAAAATAAATCTGGACAAAGAAAAATGGTGTATGTAGGCAATTTACACACGGCAGAAGTGAAACGTAATAATAATAAATAATAAAATGTTTCTGAGCATAAGGGTATAAGAACAGATGCTTATTCAAAAATTCATTAAGTAATCCTCCGAGCGCGATGCCCCTATGGGGCTCTTGACCGGTTAGCATTCACCATACACGGCGACAGGCGACGGTGGCCATGCCACATGACGCCGTCCCTCCTGGAGTAGTTTGGCTGGGCGGCTCGAGCTCCCACTCTTACCACCCGATACTCCAGAAGCCCTCTTTTAGTTGCCTTTTACGACAGGCAGGGAATACCGTAGCCCTATTCTGTTCCCGGATTACCGGGACACCTAGTGTCCCGATAAGGTGTAAATCGGGACACGCCCCCAGACTCCTGCAATTTGGGACGTCCGGCGTTAATAGGGACACCTGACAACACTACACGGTCCTTTGTAACCAGTTTCTTTTTTGAGAACTTGGTAACACGCTTCCGCGTGATTAGATGCCGAGCATGCAATTAACTGATCAGATCAATTTTTATTTTGGAGAGTATCATGCGAGCATGCAGTACATCTCTACCTGGTGGTAGGTCCCTGGTTTATGGATATATGTAATCAGTTCTACATACAATGAAATTCCTAACTGAGGTCTACTATGATTGCGGTAAATGATCAAGTTGAAAACAAGTGAAATGCATCGTGGAAAGTTGTTTTTTTTATCAGTGTGAAGTAGCAAACGATCATACTTTCCACCTGATGGTAAGTGGCTACTGCCTCCCATTGACGGTAAACAACTTCATATAGAACTGGAGTTTTATCTGAAGTCGATCACAGATGCGTTGCTAATTCCGTGGGCTAAGATAGCTGTCTCCTTAATAAGTGAGCTAGCAACCAAATCTTTCCACCGAAACGCAAGTTACGCACGCTAGTCTAAGCTAAGTCTTCACGCTAAAATAATAGTTTAAAAAACTAAAAAAACAGGCTTTTATTGCTAACTGAAC
>DWNE01010008.1:0-10572 GCA_018249875.1 Cecropterus toxeus
ATGAGATACAGCCTGGAGACAGACAGACAGACGGACAGACAGCGGAGGCTTAGTAATAGGGTCCCGTTTTACCCTTTGGGTACGGAACCCTAAAAAAGAAGAAGAAAGAAGTATGTAGTTCATGTGATGGTAAATGGTCGCTACCACCCAAAATGCTTCACATGCAGCCGTTATATATGCGTTGCCGCTTGTTGGGTTTCAGTATCCCGAATTACGTGTAAAGGATAACTTTTACGCGTAATTCGGGATACGTAAGAAAGGAGGTACAATTATAGACCACACGAAAATATACAAATAAAAGTTATTTTTCCTCTCTTTTATGTTTCTTTCTTTTTTTTATTAAACTGAAGTGGTAAACAATGCAGTTCAGCTGATGGATTCAGATTATTGTTATCCATACATAGTACTCATGGATTTGTAGTTGGATACAAACGCATTGCTACCGCTAATGTTTATGGAAATTTTCAAAAAGAATCATTTAAAATTAACCGCAGCAGCGCTATTTTTGTTTAGTCATATTTTTTGTCTTTCTTTCAAAAATATTTTGTCATAAAACGGTAACCCTTAAGGTTAATGGTAATTTTCAAAGCGAATCCTTCAGAATTAATCGCAGCGCCATTTTCAGGCTTCTTCTATTACAATAGATACTAGTTGTAACTATTTTATTTTCTTTGCCTCTTATCTTAAAACGGTATGATCAAAAGTCACTACAATTAAGAAAACAGCCAACAACGTCGATTCCATCTTTATTCACATTACATAAATTGAAAATGGCTGCCGTAGCAACTTCCTTGCACGCAATCTGTTTGTTGATCGTTGCGTAGTTTTTTTGTAGGCACAAGAGGTTATTTTGATGCGTGACTAATTATGCCAAATTTATACTGCGTGGTTCCCGCCGCGGCGCTATTGGCCAATTGGAAACGGCGGACCAATGAATAGCAAGGGCGGGCACTCCTGCGCAGACTATGTAGTGTGAATATTCATGTTAATGTACGTACGAAATCGTCGCTAATTAGTCCTGTAAAAGGATGTATAGCTATAACAATTGTTTTGGGTGTGTTTAATCTGATTTTTTTATATTGTGGATCGTAATGAAGAAATCTGGTTAAAATACCGTCACTCGTGTATTTGTTGCTTCCAGTAAAGGTTATTTTTTTTCTTTAACTTTAGTCTCTTTAAATGCCTAAGTTGGATCCAAATTCTAGACACAGACAAAAAAATTTACACGAATTTATCTGTTTACTGTTTAATTTCTCAATAACTATAAATGTAGTTATATAAGATTTTTTTTGCGAGACCACCTGATGATAAGTGGTCACTGCCGCCTGTTCTATATGAAGTCTATCTGTAACAGATGCATTGCTACTCCCGAGAATTGAGATGGTCGCCTGATATAAAAGTGAACCGGCAACCACACCCTTACACCGAAACGCAAGAATTGTTCACGCTAGAAATAGGTGTGACGGTGGTACTTCTCCGGTCGAACTACATTGGTTCTACCACCTGAAAAATGTTAAAAATAAATGTTATTGAAACATGGGTGCTCATTATGTAACGTATATTATAATAAGATAAATAAAATGTAACCATAAATAAATTGTAACTGAAGAATTATCAACGATTCCGTTTAAATTTATGGATTTAAAAGAATTAATTTAATACATTTTGGAGCACTTCTTTATGCAATATAAATGAACACTAAAATATTAATGGAATCACTTTGCCTAAGGGGATTAACTGTTGGATGGAAACTTATTATTATGAAGTGCAGGTCAACTTATAGTGCTAACACCCCAGACATTGTATTAGGTCTTAGTTTTAACCTGTCTGCAAAGTTTGGAATTGCCATATCGGACTGTCGCAAAACTTTATATAAGTTTCGGAAGAAAATTGCCTTCGAATTTAATCTCCGATGTTTCTATTTGATGTTCTTTCTGGGTTTTGTTTATTGAATAAAGTTTTTATTTATGACTACCTTTTGTAGTTCGAGTATTTCTAGGATTAACTTTCTCTTGGAGTACAATACGGTAAACTGAATTACTTTGACGTTGAAGAATATCTTCCACGGTTTACATGTTAATTTATTTCAGTCATCAAACTTTGTTGTAATTGGTAATGTTAATAAATGTAATAAATATTTGTAACATTTTATTTGTTTGCTTGTAAAAAGCAGTAAACTGTGTTCATATAAAATTAAATGATTCTAGGGTAATATTAACGTGGAATTGATACATTTTAATAAATAGTAAACTGTAATCAAGTTCATATAAATGATTTTAGACTAATATTATCTTGAAATTGAAACATTTAAAAATGTTACGGGTACTCACGATTGCGTGGTCAGTTTCGCTGTGACTACGATCCATGCAACTGGGTGGAAATATCGGCAAAAAGAAATTCATGAAACCGCATATCGTGAGTACTTGTAACATACCAAAATAAAACTTCATATAAACAGTTCTATCTAAAGTCAATCACAGATGCGTTTCTACTCCTAAAGACTAAGATGGTCGCTTCATATAAAAGTGATCCGACAACCACATTCTTCACAATATATGTAACTACTAATATTATGTTGTAATTAAACATAATATTAGTATGAAGAATGACGTCGAATAAAGAAAAAGTAAAAGATCTCAAAAGCTATATTTATTTTTTCTAAAGATATCATATAACAAGCATTATTTGTCATACATAAAGAGTGTTCAAATCTGAAAATTAATTTTAAGAAGAGTTTTATAAGCTTTTTTTACTAAGTAACGGTTTTACAAACTTGTAATTAAAGATTACCAAGTTCTAATTTTCCTTAAAATATAAACCGTAAGCCTAAGTTTTAATCATAAATTTAAACCTAAGACTCCTCGCCATGATCTAAGTATTAAGTCGAGAATTTATGAGCTCTCGGGAACTTTAACATTGGCTACAAGTTTCGTAACTATTTATTAACAGAATAATAACTATTAAGATCGATTGTTTTCGTCATAGGTGCGTTGTTGTGTGGGGACACATTGTCGAATTGTATGGTAAATACAATAAATACAGCCCTTATTTTTTACCCGACGGCGTCAAAAGGAGGGTAATGTTCTTCGAACGTATGTATGTATGTTTGTATGTTTGTTTGTATGTATGTATGTCTGTCCATTTCTTTGGCTACAGCCCAAACGGCTTGACGGACTACGACGGGTGACATATCATTAGAATCGTCCCAGTTTGTAGAGTGACATAGGCTATATAGTTTTTAAAAATGGCACCTGGAAATAGTGGGAAAAGGGGGAGAAGGGGAGATATTTTTAATATTACTACAATAGGGGTATCAAATGAAAGCTAGTAAATAAACCAATCCAAAAATATATATGTTTTGGTTTTAGCTTGATATGATATGTATGTATCCGGATTCCGGAGTTCGAGTTCTTTATTGTTATTACTTTTTATTATTGTAGTGCTGTTTATATATTTTTATTTGATGAAAAGATATCATGCCTTTGGATAGGAAATAAACGAAATGTAGGTTTGTAGTCATTTTTGTAGGTTTTCGATTTTTACATTAAATTTGAATAACTTTGAATTAATACCTTTGAAGTGTTTTTCTTTCTTCTTTGTTTTCTGTTTTTTCTTTGTGCCAAAGTTTTGTGTGATCGAAGAATAAGAATCCAAAAAAGTTTCGATCGGATCGGCCGTGTGTCGTCCAAATCAGCCATGCGTGAAATGTTTCATGGCTATTCAAATCAGTGCGGCGCAAGAACGAATTGAGATATTATGCAAATATCTGATTGTATGCAGATTGCCAATAATAAGGACCGTTGCACTCGAGTTTCAGCGTACCCACAATCCGTTTGCCATAATGAGAACGAGACAATGGGACTTAATAAAGACTTTAACCCGTAAATAGAGCGGCCGATCGTGTAGATAGCATTAGGGAGAGATGTAAGTAGATGACGAACGATTTGAATGTGTCCCGGGATAATTATATGTGCTAATGTTTTTGTTTTACGCTTAAACTATTCTCACGCTTAATGGTTATTTTTTGTTGTAAGTTAATAGTTATAAATATATGCAAGCTCATTTATACATCATCATCATGCCATCCTAGTACTCAGGAGTAGCAACGCAACTGTGATCGACTTCAGACTTACAGATGTCCTGGGGCGGCAGTAACCACTGATTGATCTGATTGACTGCATCTCGTCAACCCATTATTGTCCCACTGCTGGGCACGGGTCTTCTCTCAGAGTGAGAGAGTTTTAGGCCATAGTCCACCGCGCTGGCCAAGTGCGAATTGGTAGACTTCACACACCTTTGAGAACTCTCAGATGTGCAGGTTTCCTCACGATGTTTTCCTTCACCGTAAAGCAGTGATAATTAAATTCTAATACGCACATAATTTAGTGGTGCGTGCCTGGGATTCGAACCCCGGATCCTCGATTGAGAGGCCGAAATTCAACCATTAGGCTATCACTGCTCTACTTACTGCATACTCGTTTGTTATTTCAATCAGGTAAAAAAAGTCACAAATTGTCCGCAGTGTGATGCAGAAGATGATATGCTTCATGTGCTGACAGAATGTGTGAGAATGAGCAGACGAGAGGCAAGGTTTTTATATCGGAATTATAATATTGGCAGTTGTAATAGTACTCTGGTTTCTCCAGTATCTGAAGTAGCCAAAATGCTGAATAATGGTATAAGTTTAAAATGTTGCTAGATCTATATTGGGGTGACATAGTCAGTGCCTGACAAAACCCTTTTGTTTTCTTAACCCATTAAGTACTAGCGTTGCCATATGGCAACACCAGGCTCATCGGCATTTCAGGTAAATAAAAAAAAAAACCAAGCAATCTACATGCATTTTTTTATTAATACGTAAAAAGGAACGTAATAACCATAGACACATAATATTTTTCCGCCATTTTGTTAAAATATTTCGCGGTAAATTTCAGTTGTTTTGAGTGCTCATTGAGTTTTTCAAGAAATGGCTGGCAAAAAAAAGTAAGTGAATATTTATTTTTATTTTACTCGATTTCTTTTAGTTTATTTATAGTAAACGTATTCATTATACTGTGAATATTCATATAATATTATAATTTGAACATACTTTGCAAGTTCTTTCCTTTTATAAACTTTTTTCTCGCTTGTTGCCAAATGGCAACGCTAGTCCAATATATGTACATTTTTTTTTGTTTTACATTACAGTTTGTCGTTAGCTGAAATCATCGATTATTTAGAAAATGAGGAAATAGATGATGTAAGAGATATATTTATTGAACCTCCTGACGTGGCCGAACATACGGATGAGGATTCTGCTGATGAGGACTCTGGTGGCATGGTGGAAAACCTGACCGGTAGGCAACTTTTGGCGACAGCCGAGCTGGCTTCTATTCATGAAACCCAACACGCTGATGAAGATTACGTTGAACCAGTTGATGAAAACTATGCCGAACCGGGTCCTTCTACAAGTAAGAAACGGAAGGGTCCTAAAAGGCTTGTGCACCAGTGGAGGAAATCAGATCTTCCTGATTTTCCGGAATCTGAATTTTCAACTTCCTGTACTCATGATTACAAGGATATGACATGCATTGATTTTTTTGAGTTATTTTTCGATGATAGTTTGTGTAACCTTATCATAGATCACACAACAAAGTATGCATTGTATCTAAATTGCTCGGATCCTAAAATTACTATTGGCGAATTGAGGTGCTTTTTTGCGATATTGATCGTGTCTGGATACAATTCTCTTCCAAGCAAAAAATCTTATTGGGACAGTGGGGAAGATATGCGTAATAACCTGGTATATAATGCCATGAGAAGGGATCGATTTATACAAATTATGAGATTCATTCATGCATCTGATAACACTTGCCTAGACAAAAATGACAAAATGTCCAAATTACGTCCTCTTATGGACATCTTGAAGAAGAAGTTTCTAGATCACATTCCCATCGAACAGCATCTAAACTATGATGAAAGCATGATAGAATATTTTGGTAGACACGGATGCAAACAATGTATACGTAATAAACCAATTCGTTTTGGGTACAAATGTTGGTGCTTGAACGTTAGCAGTGGGTACTTGGCCAATTTTGAAATTTACCAAGGTTGTATACCTGGGTCTAATATAGATAATGAAACTAAGTACGGAAAAGCAGTAGCACCCATGCTGTCTATGATAGATGAACTACCTGAGGCCATGAGACAACAAAAACTTCAGTTTTTTTTCGACAATCTTTTTACAGGTTTGCCTCTATTATTGCATTTGAAGGAATTGGGATATGGTGGAACAGGAACTCTTAGACAAAACCGATTACCGAAAGAATGTCCTATTGCCAAAGTCAATATTATAAAGAGAAAAGAAAGGGGCTATTATGAGTACGCGACTCAAGGCGACATAATAGTAGCTCGTTGGATGGACAACTCTGTCGTCACTGTAGCGTCTACAGATTATAAAGTGTCTCCGGTTGGACTGGCAGATCGATATTCCAAGGCTAAAAAGCAAAAACTAAAAGTTCCCAGACCTCGCCTCATAGCAATCTATAATCAATACATGGGAGGAACTGACCTAATGGATGCTCAGGTAAATAATTACCGAATCGGTATACGCGGCAAAAAATGGTGGTGGCCTATATTTACATGGCTTATAGATGTGACTATGAACAATGCTTGGAATTTGATGCGCAAATCAGGTCAAAATATGCCACAGTTAGATTTTCGTCGAGAAATTGCCCGAACTTACCTAAAAAAATATGGCAGCCCTCCTAAGAGTGGAGGTCGACCACCCTCAGCCAAGTCTGGCGGCAAGGTTCTCATTGGTGTCAGATACGATGGACTGAATCATTTTCCTCAAGCAGTACAAAATAAACGCAGATGTGCAGGATATGATTGCAAAACAATAGGAAGAATTGCGTGTACCAAATGTGACATTGGGCTATGTATCAAATGTTTTCAGAATTACCACACAAAATAGTTATGTGAATTTTTATTATAATTTCAACTTAGTGTAAGAACTGCATTGTACCATTATCTTATTTTGATTTCGAATATGTCTTAAATATATAATAGAATGAATAGTAAAATACATTTTTATTTCAACACCAACATTGGCTAGTATTATATTTTTTGTACCTATATTGACCTAGCGTTGCCATATGGCAACGGCCTAAAACTCAAAAATTACCTAAAGTTAGTTTATTTTTATGTCTAGATACTATATTTTACATCCTCATGAGCCGATTAAACCCTAAAAAAATCAATTAACTTAAAAAAAAAACTCAGTCCTTAATGGGTTAATAAAGATTAAAAAAGTTAATAGTTATACCATACCTATAGAAGAAAAACTATTTAATACCAAGGTGTAAGCAATTTTTTTTCGAATAAAATTGAAAAGTTGATGTAGTCAAAATGAACGGTGTTTACGTGTAAAACAGCAACACAACCAAAAGTTCCAAAACTTCAAATGAATAGAAAATTCGCAACGAACTTCGCAGTTTTAAAACCAACAACTTAAAACAGCTAACTGCAAACAAAGGTCTAATTCCCCCTAATTTTACCAAAACTAAGCTAACTATGTGAACTTTGAAGGCGTTTCGACTTTCGAACGCAAAGAGGAATTCAGTTCTCAAAAACCCTGTGATCTTGAGCCCTCTCGAGCGCTAACACCGGGGTTGAACAATTCATCGCTTTGTCTTGAAGCACATACAGGTAAAAACGTACTTCCATCTCATGCTTCATACGTAAAGCTTCGTACTTAATGAACTTTCAATAATGTACGCTTCACTTCACTAACGAGTGACGTAAAGTTTTTTTTTGACCTAGTGTTTTTACAATCAATTTGAACAAAAAAAAAATGTCACTGGATGTGTCATTTTTATTTTCTTTACTGTCAACTGTTAGGTGGCTAATGGCATTTAATATATATTATTTTATTTTGATAACAGTTTGTTTCATTTTTCGAAACTCTGAATATTTTTAATACTTTATCCAGATTTAATTAAATTTAATTGATCAATATTAAAATTAACTGACTTGAAATTAATTTAAATTACTTGCATGTTATCGTATTAACTTAGTTTTTGATTTCCAAAGTTACCAAGACCACCGGCATTTTCCATTTTGCGATCAAGAACCCGTACGTGTGTTCAATATCCCTATAACTTATTTAGTGGTCTCAAGCTCCACTACCGGGAATTTGAGTACAATACACTTCACTGCTTTGTCTTGAACTCGGCTACCGTATACGTATGCATACGAGTGGTATACGTTCCATTTGTTTCAGCTTTCGATGTAAAGTGTTATGATTTCAGATTATTATTAACGCGAAACAGATCAATTTTTGATCCATGCAACTGAGTTACAATAGTTCGTGAGTTAAAACAACTACCAGGTAGAACCAGTGTAGATCGACCCGGGAGGTACCACCGCCACACCAATATCTAATCTGAAGCAGTTTTTGCGTTTAGTTATAGGAGAATGGTAGTCAGCTCGCGTATATATAAGGTGACTATCTTAGCTCGGGAGTAGCAACGCATCTGTGAACTTTAAATGGAACCGCTGTCCTATATGAAGTTGCTTACAGATGTTCATGGACGGCAGTAACCACTTCCCACTGCATGCGCGTTTACTATTTCAGTCTGATATAAAATAAAAATAAAAACTCAAGATATATATGTGTATTCGTGTTTGTGTGTCCATGGCACCCACGACACAGGAGAAAATCAATATATATATATATATAATTAATTTCTAATGAGTGGGTTCTTACACCATTTCGAAAATTCGAAAGATAATGCCTGGAACTACCAACGCTAAAGCATAAATTTATAACCTATCAGCGGCCTTAACAAGTTTTATAGTCATATTTTTCTAATAACAAACGTAACATAATACATTTACTGTATTGTCATTTACTGTATCGTCATTTACTGTGGTACTAAGAATGTTAGTAAATCAAGTAGCGGATCATAATTTTTATACTGCGCAGTCCCGTATGCCAATACAAGTAATGTTATATCATTTATCACTCAGTGACGACGTCGGCCATCAATGTGATATGACATACAAGCATAGTTATTCCAAGTTTCCGACACCAATACATCGTACCGTAAGAATAAAAGACGCGTAGTGCGAAATTCGCATTTTGTGGAAATAGTACACAATTGTATTCATGTTTTTGGGAGTTTCTTAAAGCATGTTATTTTTAAATGAAATAAAATGTATTTTGTATAGGCCTACGACATAGACCTACGAATTGTCAGTTATATATTTTTTTACATCATCACCGGATCGGAACACGATCTCAACCGAGAAGATCTGGCAAGAAACTCATATTTATTTTCTTTAACTTAATTTGTTTTTTTTTTTGCATTGCAATAATAGTTAGATCCAGTATCTTGCCTTACACTTGATTAAATATGATGCTTGTTTGACAAGATTTACACTTTAAAGGGAAGTAACATATATGTTTATTATTTTGTAGGGCGGAGTCGTCAACGTTTCATTCGCAATAGACTACGTTATCAGTTACAAACTGCTAGTGTTTAAATCAATTTGCCGAAATTTCGAGTTAGGTCCCATTTGATCTCACAGTGCAATATCACGAGGCGACGCACGATTTTACCCTGTACGAGGTGATTCAATTCTTAAACATATACTTCTGTATATTATAAGGATAATAAAAACAATGCTAAGCCTTTGATTTTACCCGGAAACTTTAAGAATGTTTTAATATTTTTTTAATTTTTTGCCTCTTACGACATTAAAGAAGAATTGATGAAGGTTCTACCAGTTTAGAGAATGTTATAGGGTATTTTTGACCGTCTTAAAAAAAACCTGTCGAAATAACAATCCTTTTTCATTGGAAATTCATTTCATTAGAATATGGAGGAAACTGGAAGATTATGCGGTGATGTAAAGTTTTATTAAGAAGTTACGATTCGATGTTAAAACTCGATAAAAACTGGGCTTTCTTAATATTTGTTGGAATAATTGTTCAATATAAAAGAAACGATACAGAAATTAGTAACGTCGTTCAAAACATTAAAAGAAAAATCCCGACTGCTTAAAAATATTTTTTTGTTCATAATGATATACATATGTATTTAATTTAACGCTTATATGAGTTTTTGTCAAAATATTCAAGTGAAAGTATTAAAATATATATATTTTAGATTGGTCTATTTACTACCTTTCATTTGATACTCATATTGTCGTAACATAAAAAGTAGTCCTCCTCCCCCCTTTTTCATCTATTTCTAGGTGTCATTTTTAAAATTAATGTAGCCTATGTCACTCTGCTAACTGAGACGATTCTAATGATATGTCATACGTGACAATCCGTCAGGCCGTTTAGACTGTAGCGCGTATCAAAGAAATAGACATACATACAAACATACATACATACATACGCTCGAAAAACATTACCCTCCTTCTGACTCAGTCGGGTAAATAATGAACAGATTCTTTTAAATTAAATTAGACTTAAAAAGAGCTTCTCCGTATATTATTTCTTACTTATGAGCAAGAGTAGCTCCGTTTGTTTATAGTAAACAAGAGTTCTATTTGATGTTGTCATCACTCTTCTAGAAT
>DWNE01010009.1:0-10572 GCA_018249875.1 Cecropterus toxeus
CGGGGTATCGCTCGTGTTTAAACGTATAGGATTATTTAATCAAATGCAGAATTTCGCGTCTTACATTACATGTCTCGGGGATAGGTTGTCTGTGGGTCGGACGTATTAAGACGATCGATACATATTACCTATGGTCGATTTCGAATGTTTGACAAACTTGTTTGTGAACTTCGTAATAATGGCAATATTTTTGCTGAAATATAGGCTATATAAGGGTAACGAATGGTTGTAAGTGGATTAAAAACTTGTAACTTAATAATCAAATAGTACTTATGTTGATTTTTAAAACAAGATGTGGTTGTTTTATATTTTATTGCCTATACTTTACATATGATCGAAATTAATATAATTTATTAAAAAGACAAGATGAACAAAATTAGTCGTTGATACAGCGACTCCCGATACACATGCGTGTATGTAACTATGTACATAAATAAATGCGATCCATACAAAAACTAAAATCAATCACATTATATTTTATCTATGCCAAATGCCAATTGTCATTGTGACATTGTCAGTTGTCACTTCCAAGGGCTCGTCACGAGCTTGTTATGTTTATATTTACTAAGTGTATTTTATAAGAAAATCAATATAGTAGAAATCAATTAATAATGATTTCTTTAACTCTGTAATAAAAGTTGTATATATCAAAGTATCAAACCGTATAATAGAACTAACGGAATCGAGCGTCAAATCATAAGAAAATAAATTAGAGAATAATTAACAGTGACGAGTAAAATGGGAGATGTAATTTATTGCTCCGTGTGTCTAGTGACAGACGTTAGAATGTTCGAAATGAGCCCCACAGCGCTTAAGATTTACAATGAGTTGATATCAAAACAAGTGAGTATTACGGTTTTTTATACACAAATCTACAATAATATAAATTACAATGTGTGGATGTAAGGGTGGTAGGACCAGTGGCGGACAGGGCCTCGCTCTTGCAAGGGCCTCGCGCTTCAACCCAAGCCGCATTTACTTGTATAATTTTAGTGTTTCTCGTCAAACGTAAAAATTACCTAAACGAAACCTACTATCGCATCACATTCTTTTCACGAAGGACGAAGGGTGTCACAAAAACCTGTCGCCCGGAGCCTCGCAATGAGTAAGGTCGCCGCTGGGTAGGACCTTTATAATTCGAATCCAGAAACTACAGCTGTATCTATTTCTGCCTAATTTAAATAATATAAAATGCTGTCTCCTGGTTTGAAGAATGTGGTGTGATAATTATCAAAAATGTGGTTGATGTGATTGGTCAGCAGTTCCCACTTACCATAATTTTCATGATTAAAAACTTGCTGTGCTTGATATCATGAATTAAATGAATTCTGTTGTATTTCCATGCTACGATACCCCTAGCGTAGTTTAAAAAATCAAATCACAAAATAATTATTGTGTGTAATAATATAATAGTATTTATGCCATGTGGAATCAGACTGCAACAGCACCACTCCCTTTTCCTATGGATGTTGTTTGAGGTGACGATTTAACAAAATTTAAGAGATATGCAGCCCTGTAAAACAACTAAACTTACTGCCATTACCAATATGATTTCTAGGTGCTGTGACTATTGGCATTTTTTTTATAATAGAAGTAGTAAACGAGCATGTAATCCACCTGATGGTAAATGGTCGCTGCTGTCCATAAACATCCACAGATGTTTATCACAATAAACCCCAGATGAAATCACGTTACCTGAGGTTAGCCACAGTTGCATTGCTACCTCTGAGGACTATGTTTGAACATTTCGGATATGTATATCTCTCTTACCACACCTGGCAATGCATAAAACTGTTGTTATTAGGCAGAAATAGGTGTAGCAGTGGTGCTTCTGGAGTCGAACCACAAAGAGTTCTACCACCTTCAGAACTGGCATAAAGTTCCATTAGACTTACATCTAGCTGTGGACGAAAGACTGATGAATAGACGGATAGAATTGATACAAAAACTGTAAAATAAAATATATGCTAAAGTGATAATAATAGTTTTTATTCTTACAGAATAATTTAAACATCAAACAAATGTATGCATGCTATGAATGTGCATACTTGTTGCATAAATATGCGGAATTTAAAACAAAATGCTGTAAAGCTTACAGTATTCTTCAGGGTTTCATTGCGGAGTCATCTAGGGTAAGTCAATTCCAAAGCAATAAATCTACCAACGGTCTGTTTATATTCAATTAAAGGTTGGGTTATTAAATGTCAATAAGTGATAGAATAAAAGAGAATACTCTTAATTACACACTATGACATGGCTAATATTTTTTGTGTAGCTGTTTTAAACATTGGTATTTTAATTTTACTTTGTATAATGGGGCATACGTGTGATCTCAACTTTTTTATATTTTACAGATAACAGTGAAAAATCTAAAAACTATTGATCGTAAACTAAATAAATTGGAATCAAAACTAATTATAGCATGTATCACAAGTAAATATTACCTACCTGACAAACAAAACGAGTGTCATGCTCTGGATAAGACAGGTAATATCATTGTAGATAGTTCAGGACAACAAGATATTGAAGGTGATGTTAATTTATGGGAAGAAATACAGCCAACTAACAATGAAACAACTGATATTGATAACCATTTTAATGATGATGATGATCAAAATTTTTATAGTGCAGATATGAAAACAAAATCACATGATGATAACGCACAACAACATAGAATTGTAAATCACTTTCCGAGTGTTAATATGGTAGAAGTAAACTGCCCTGTCTATGAACCAAGGGAAGATTCATCTGCGGAATTCATTATTGGAAACATAAAATCAGAATTAAATATAGAAAGTACACAAGGAAATTATATTCCGTATGATGCACTGTCTGAAAACAAGTTAGATTTTGAAAATGATAGTCAACACTTAGATGCACAGATGGAATTCAATGTTGGAAACATAAAATCAGAATTAGATAAAGAAAGTACACAAGGAAATGATATTCCATATGATGTACTGTCTGAAGACAATTTTGAATTTGAAAATGATAACCATGTCTTAGATGCGCTGTCCCATGAAAAATTTGACAGTGGCACTAACAGTGAAAATTCACATGTACTCGCTGATAACTTTGATTGGAATATTAATAATGTACCAGGTAACAGCAATGTATCTATCTATTCAGAATCCAAAAAAAGAAAAAGTGCATGTCATAAAACAAACAAACTTAAAGGAGTTGCTAAGAAAAGGATACCCACAATAAGTAAAGTTCACAAAGATAAGAATATAAATAAAGAATATGCAAAGCATGAGTCTCTTCTAAGAAAGGAATCAGCTAATTACAATAAGTCTACATTGTGTCAAGAATTCAAAACAGAGGCTTCATATCAAAGTCATATGAATAAACATTGTCTGGTAATCAAAATTTCATTCTTGTAGAAATAAAAGTAAAAATAATTAAAATTAGCTTTTATCTGGGGGCACAGCAGTGCCCTCGCCAAGTCGAGTAAAAAAGCGGCACAGTTTTTTACGAAGCAATTCAGGCCGATTTCGACCTTTAATTAATTTACTAAAATTAATAGTACCTACTTATCAAATACAATGAGCATATTTTATTTAGTTAAGGCATTGCTAAGACTACTTTTAGTTCAATTGGCTAAGTAGAATTAAAAATTGAACAGCTTACAATAATTGCTTATTTGTGAACAGTGCTTCCGCTTAAAATTATGTAATTTAACAACTCACGTGTCAGTGGGTTCACCATACCAATCTGGGGTTATGAGTTTGGTCAGTGGTCAGAAATAGCTAAATAATGAACTTATATTTCTGATCTGGATCTCTGTGTTTGTGTATTTGTCTTTGTGTATGCATAAACATAATCATTTTTTCTTTTATAGATGCTGGCTGATGTAACGAAAGAAGCCGAAAACCGGCATTATAACGATGGAAATGACTATTTTCAAAATAACCTTCAGCATCATGCATCTGCACCATCATGGGAAATAACACGTCAACCTACTTCATCTATTAGTTCCTCGTTCTCATTATCTTCTGGATCTTTAAGTGAGAGTTATACAGGTTTTTGTACCCTGAGTCAGGAAACTGTAGAAAATAAATCTGATGAAAAATGCGAGAATTCAAGCATTGGTGAACCTGCAACAACAGAATTTTCGCGAAGTCAAGGAGATATTTTAATAAGTGGAGAAGAAATTGACCCAAACAAAAGAGAAAAGAAACGAAAACGGAACGAAGAAAACTGGATGAATAACAAAAATAAGACTCTAAGAAATACTGGAAAGCAATACATAACAAGAAAACATACGATAGTCAACCCTCGTTCAGTGAAATCACCGTGTGACATTAAATGTAGGCTGAAATGCTATGAAAATATAACTGCTGATCAAAGACAAATAATATTTGATTCATACTGGAAACTGGGACAGCTTAATGATCAAAGAACTTATATTAAATCTTGTATTTCCGATATTATCCCTAGATACAAATACTCAAATTCCTTAACGCCAAGAAAATGGAACAAAGCATTTCATTTTATAGTACAGGGGAAATCGGTCCGAGTTTGCAAAACATTCTTTATAAGAACATTGGATATATCGGATCGTGTGATTCGCACAGTTAGAAATAAAACAGATGAGAATGGAATTCTAGCAAAAGATCTGAGGGGACTGCACAACAATCATGCAAGACTAAATAAAGTGTTACTAACTGATATCAAACAGTTTATCGAAGCGATACCGAGAATTGACTTACTTTATGAGACACAATCTTCGACTCGAGAATACATTGATGGTGGGAAAACGATTGCAGACCTTTACAAAGACTTTAGGGAAACTCAAGATAAAAATGATAAACCAGCTGGTAAATATTCTACATTTTACAAAGTATTTACACAAGAATATAACATATCACTGTTCCGCCCGAAAAAAGACCAGTGCGATTTATGCGTACAGTATAACAGCTCGACGCCCGAACAGAAAGTATCACTCCAAAAGTCTTTTGATATCCATTTGGAAGAAGAAATATTATGTGGAAATGAGAAATGCACAGACCGTTGGAACATAGATGATAAGAATAAAGTAATTGTGTTTGATCTACAGTCTGTTCTGCAGTCGCCTAGAGGAAACTCCACAGAATTTTATTACAAATCAAAATTGAATAGTTATAATTTTACAGTCACTATTTTGAACAAAGAAGTTGATGGCCGTATAAAAGACTCATATGATGATGTACAGTGTTTCTTCTGGAACGAAACTGATGCTAAATGTGGCGTCGATGAAATGGGTTCTTGTTTGCTAAAGATATTTGAGAAGCTGTCAGCAGAATCATTAGATGAAAATGGCTATAACTTAGTTCTATATTCCGACAACTGCTGTGGTCAGATTAAAAATAAATTTATAGCAGCACTTTACCTTTATGCAGTCACCTATCTAAATTTCGAATCGATCACTCATAAATTTTTCATAAATGGCCACACCCAAAATGAGAATGATAATATCCATAGCCTTATAGAAAAAAAAATTACAAAAATTCTCAAATCCAGGCCAATATATTCCCCCCACCAATATGTATCCATAATTAAAAAGGCAAAGAAATGTGGCAAGAGATTGCTTGTCCACGAACTGGCGTTCGACTTCTTTAAAGATTTGAAAAAACTTCAAGAAGATTGGGATCCCAACTTTAATAATACTGAAGATAAGAGAACTGTGTTATGGAATGACGTAAAGGCCATAAAAGTCCTTAAAGAAGCACCCTTTTCCATTTTCCTGAAGACCTCATACAAAGATAAGGAATACATGGAAGTGTGCGTTAGAGACAGAAGTATGCGACTGCCCGAAATTACATTAAAAAATGCTTACGCAGGAAAACAACATCTTAGTAAGAGTAAAAAGAAAGATCTGAAGGAGCTATTATCGAAAAATTTGATCCCTAATTGTTACTCAGACTTTTATCACTCGATTCTTTAATTTGTACTGTAGAAGCATAAATTAATTTATATTGGATTCATTTAATACATGAAAATTGATTAAAATCTTAAACCTGGTATTCTCTTGAATTATAATTATTACATCAAAACATCATAATATAGAATTGTGTGGATTCTTAAAAGATAAAATAGATAAAAGAAAGCGATCTAACAATATTAAGATCATACCCTGATAGCCTTTTCCTTTGAGCCTAAACGTCTCTTATCATCTCTCATTAATATTCTCAAAATTCTTTTTATAAAGTATTACTTGACTTCCCATAATTATTAACCAGGATATTCTCTGTTATCCATTCGTAGAGATATCGGAAATTATTTTACTGGCGAATTCACACTTTTTTTTTACGAGGGACCAACAAAAATTATTAAATCAGTTTCATTATCTATGCCAATTGTCATTGTGACATTGTCACTGCCAAGGGCTCGTCGCGAGCTTTGTTTATATATTTACGAAGTGCATTTTAAAAACTAGAAATATCGATTTATTATTTATCCCTGTATTACTATAGTTGTAAAAATAAAAGTATGATACAGTATAATATACAATATGGAACCGGGCGTACAAAACCGTAATGGTCTAATAAGAATTAATAATTATCATATATAAACGCATTGCATTGAATTTTGCGGAATGGAGAAGGTACATTATTATATTAAGGGAAAAATTAATAGAAAAGTGGAGTAAAATGGGAGACGTAACCTATTGCTCCGTGTGTCTGGTGACAGACGTGAGGATGTTTGAAATGAGTCCCACAGCGCTAAAGATGTATTATGAGTTGTTATCAAAACAAGTAAGTAGCCCGGTGTTCTATACTTAATTGTAAAAAAGACAAATTACAAAGTCTGGGTGTAAGAACGGTTGGGTCCTTCATGGTCGTCCAGCCAGGTGACCCTGGGAAGGACAGCGGTATGTGTGGTCGCATACCATCGTAAAGACCAGGCAATGCGATGGGCCCAGCTGCTCACGTGGGTGGAACCCGATGGGACAATGCGCTCAGAGGACTCTGATTGTATTCCTTTGTTGACCCCGTAGTCCTCTCCGCAGTGACGAGGACTGCTACCAGGGCTTCCTACAATGGCGTCGCTCCAATGGTGTTGGGTAACCTTTGAAGGTTTCCCCCTAAGAAACAAATAAAAACCAGAAAGGTTCTTCCATGGTATGACTCCAGAGGCACTACTGCAGGTATAGCAGATACCTTTTTCTGCCAAATAACCAAGTCCCTCTGTTTTCCCTGTGATAGGGAGCAACTTATACCAATCATACCTGTATGAGCCGTACTAACTTAGTCCTCAAACATAGCAATACTTCTGTTTCTGACCTCACGTAGGAATGTTATCAAAAATGGGGTTGATAATTATGACCTGGATTGTCTTGTCATAAAGAGGATGCATGATCTTTTATAACTTAAAAAAAAGAAAAACAATGTGGTGTAATGAATATCACGATTAAATTGTAGGGATATGTTTAAATTATTCCCATCAATGATTTGTAAGAAAATTATTAACTCTCTCTCTCTCTCTCTCTCTCTTTCTCTCTCTCTTATTCTTATGGCAGCAGTGCCTTCCTTTGTAACATTGATACCTACTGCAGTCCCTAACATGCATGTCAGGAGCAGTGACTATTGGAAAAACCCTTCTAGACCCTAGAAAACCCTGATGGATATATGGATGGAATTGAAATGAAAACTATAAGAAATACATGCTATAGACTTAATTACAATTGTTTTTCAGGCTAATTTAAGTATAAAACAAAGGTATGCTTGTTATGAATGTGCATACTTATTACATAAATATGCTGAATTTAAAACAAAATGCTGTAAGGCTTACAGGATTCTTCAGGGTTTTGTTGCACAATCATGTAAGGTAAGTCAATTCATATAACTATAATGAAACAATTAATGTTCTAATTTCATTCAAGGTGTCCTTATTACAAATTATTTATTCACTGGTAGTGTTTTTTTTAAGTAGATACTTATAATATTGGATTTTTACTTTGTGTGATGCAGAATCACATACAATCTTAATTTTAATATCATTTTCAGGTAACAGGGGAAAATTTAAAAAGCAAACGTAAACAAAACAAATTGGAATCAAATCTAAGTATGGCATGTATCACAACTAAATACTACCTACCTGTCAAACAAAACGAGTATCATGCTCTGGATGAAATGGGTAATGTAGTTAAAGTAAAGACAGAATCCTTTCTAGACAGTTCAGAAGAACAAGACATTCAAGATGATAATCATCTATGGGTAGAAATACAGCGAACTAACAATGAACCAGGGAATATTGATGATGATCAAGAGTTTCATAGTGAAGATATGAAAACAAAATCACATGATGATAATACACAACAACATAGAATTGTAAATCACTTTCAGAGAGTCAATGTGGAAGAAGTAAACTGCCCTGCCTATGAACCAAGGAAAGAGTGGGTTTCAGGAATCAATGTTGGAGGCATAAAATTAGAATTAGATACAGAAAGTACACAAGGAAATGATATTCCATATGACATACTGTCTGATAACAAGTTGGACATTGGTAGTGATAGTTGTGATTTAAATGCACTATCCAATGAAAAATTATACTTTGGCAATAATAACGATAGGGCAACTAAACTCACTGATAAATTGGGATTTGAAAGAAATAGTGATAATGTACCAGGTGACAGTAATGTATCTAATTCAAAATCCAAGAAAAGGAAAAGTGCATGTCATAAAAAACCCACAGTTAATAGAAGAGTCACAAAGAAACACATAATCAAAATCAGTATAGAAAAGAAACATAAGAATATGAATAAAGAGCATGCTACTGTTGTCGATGTAAACCCCGAAGAAGCAAAGAAAGAGCATCTTCTAAAAAAGGAATCAGCTACTTACAACGAGTGTATATTGTGTTATCAAGGATTCAAAACGGAGTCTCTATATCAAAGTCATATGAATAAACATCATCAGGTAATTGAATTTCATTCTGTAGAATTGAACATAAAAATCAGTATATAGACAAATATATGTATTATGTTTTCACTTTTAGAAAGCATTGTAATTACTATATACTCCAAGTGGACTATGTTCTAATTCTCTAATCAAGTACCACCAATCTCACTAGCACCAAACACTATGACTATCAACAACCACTATAACAGAAGTTATCACTTCAATAATTAAAATTTGCTATTTAGTAAATTTAGTAAAAAATTGCTATTTATTAAGAGTAATTTCCAACACAATGAGAATATTACATTTTCTTGGGAGATTATAAAGAGATTGTATTGAGCCACTTTGATGATATAGACTGGGTATCATCAGAATGGTTCAATGAGTTAAATGGAAGCAGTTAAAATATATCGTTGCTGGTTTTTGGGCACTGTGTGAACTGAAAATGACGGGAATTTAATTAAAACGCGTGGCGAAGCGGTCGCTACACCGGTTTTACCTGGTTTCTGGGTTTGATCCCAGCCCGCCAGCTATCTAAATGATGAAAATAGGTTTCTGTTCTGGATCTAGGTGTCTTTGTATTCTTTGTATGTATCCATTTCACCCACGATACAGTAGAAAAACCGATTGTGGTACTATGAATGTAGAAAATTTTAACTTACTCCTAAATTTCATGAAACACCTAATCATCATGCATATTATTTATCTTAATATATTCTTATTTTTCTATTGTAGATGGTGGTTGATGTAAAAAAGAAATCTGAAAATCAGCATTACTACAATATAAACGATAATTTTGAAAACAACCAAAATCACTACGCATTAGCACCAACATGTGAAATAACCTGCCAATCAAAATCATCAATTAGTTCCTTGTCTGTGTCATCATCTTCAGGATCTTCTACTATGAACTCTGATACAGGATTTTGTGTTCTGAAGCAGGCAACCATGGAAAAATTGCCAGATGAAAAACAATACGAAAATACAAGCATTGATGAATTTACAGCAACTGAATTTTCAAGTCCAGGATATACTACACTAAGTGGAGATGAAACTGAACCAAACAAAAAGGGAAAGAAACGTAAACGAAATGAAGAAAACTGGATAAATAACAAGAATAAAACTCTAAGAAATACTGGAAAGCAATACGTAACCAGAAAACATATAATAGTCAACCCACGTTCAGTGAAATCACCTTGTGACATTAAATGTAGGCTGAAATGCTATGAAAACATAACTGCTGACGAGAGACAAATTATATTTGACTCATATTGGAAACTGGGACAGCTTAATGATCAAAGAACTTACATTAAATCTTGTATTTCCGATATAATCCCTAGATATACATACAAAAATACTTTAAATCCAAGAAAATGGAACAAAGCATTTCATTTTATAGTACAGGGGAAATCGGTCCGAGTTTGCAAAACATTCTTTACAAGAACATTAGATATATCTGATTGTGTGATACGCACAGTTATAAATAAAACAGATGAGAATGGAATTTTAGCAAAAGATATGAGAGGACTGCACAACAATCATGCAAGACTAAATAAAGTGTTACTAAATGATATTAAACAGTTTATAGAAGCGATACCCAGAATTGACTCCCATTATGAGACACAATCTTCGACTCGAGAATACATTGATGGTGGGAAAACGATTGCAGACCTTTACAAAGACTTTAGGG
>DWNE01010010.1:0-10570 GCA_018249875.1 Cecropterus toxeus
CAATTTTCAATATCAAATTCCGTTCTCTTCATTATTCTTCAAATGTATTATTTGATTTGTTGCAGTATTACATGTACAATCGGAAATCCTAACATAGTAACTGTTTTTTTTAAAGCGCGCATAATCTATGCAATTAAACTTTCAACGTTTTTTATTTGTACATTATGTTAAAATGCACGATTAAGCTAGACCCTGACCCTGACATGCTTACCCTACAAAGCAAAACAATAAAATAGTAATGGGTAACAATTACTGTATTATATTTTAGCGTTTTGTTGGTTTTGGTAAATCTGGTAATCACACCTAAATTATTAATAATTACTGGTTACTAAATTACTAGCGATAAATAGTTACGCCGTTTAAATTGATTTATGTAAAGGCCTGTTATGGTTCTTTATCATGGAACAATAATTTATTAGTTGTCAGGGGTCTCTATGTTTATTTTACTTATTATTTATCTTACTCATTTATTTTAATATTATTACTCGTCAAGCCAATGTTTGGCTTGACGAGTAAATTTAAGGAAACCGAACTGCAGCAATGAAATACGCCTGGTCATTCATGATATTTGACATTATCATATTCACAGGCAAATATATGCCTTGTCCCAAGAGCATGAACTTCCAGAAACTACATAATATTTAAAGTTATAAAAATATATTTGTGTTCAGTGTTTCTTATGATGTTTTGTTCTAATTTAGTTTTTGTTTTTAATATGCTAGTGACTTGTATATGTGTATAATTTATAATTTAATGTATAAAATTAAATTTTCTCAGGGTTACTAAAGTTGGGACTGTCGTGTGTAAATTATGTAACTATTTACAATGATCTATTGTTTCATTTTTGTATAGAGAGTTATATACTTAATATCCATGTAATATAATCTTTAAAGTTAATGATAATAAAATCATGTTTAGCAAATTGATATTTTATTTAACCCCGTTTGAATGAATTGTTACTAAATATTTTTGTACTAAATGTGTTCCGCGATTTCATCCAGATTTAGAAAATAGGTAACACAACTTTAAGCTATTATAACTTTTCATATAAATATTTTAATAAATAAATACTAATAACGAAATACCCTGACTCAAAATATTTAGTCCAGCATCGACTTAAAACTGGCAGAAAAAGGCACAAAACATGGTGAAAGTGAAATTTCCAAGTAATAATATACAATTATTACTTGGAAATAAATGCCATGAAGCAGAAACGAAAAAAAACTTTTACTCAGTTCTTTTATCCATCTTTTGCAAATATATACTATAAATTACAGTATTTATTATGTGTCGATATTCCGTTGTTTTTATAAGTTAAAAATAACCACGATTTTAATGATTAACTTGAAAGAAGCTCATACCAGATTTCTTATTATATCGAGATGGAAAATAAAAGAGCAAATTATATAAAAAACCAACAGTATATTCAATAATTAATTTACATTATTTACACGCACTTTGTACAAATATCGAGAGCGCCTTCACAGAAGGCAGAAGAGGCACTTTACCTACTTAACACTATAATAGTTTATAACTAGTCTTTGAGACAGTTCATTAATAATATCACACTCGGGAGACGTGGAGCGGTCGTTTATAATAAGGGTGGTGAGATCGCAGCAATGGGGGCGCGCAGCAAGGTGCCTTGCGTGGCGGACACAGCGCCTTCCTCCACACCACCGCGGACTTCCGAGACCACGCCCACGCTCCCGCTGCGATACCGCACGATAACCACAAACACACTGACACGCTACTCGAGTCCGCCGCGTGTTCCACGTTCCCAACCTCTAGCGCGGCCAGCAACGCCAGGTTAGTCTGGGCTTCCCTCCTGCGTGCTTCGAGCACTCTCGCGCCGCTCGCAAATGCAGCTAGTACGAGATAGAGAAGTCCTCCTGCAGCTGCGCGCGCGGCCAGTCTTCCCACTCTTTTGGCGCCTCTCGAATCGAGCGCTCGTCGGACCCTCATTATTCCGGGACACGCTCCTACCGCTAGAGCGATTGAGGTTACAAGGAGAGCTCCTCGCGGTACGCCAATTAACGCGGCCGCGGCTGCATCCGATATTCCACACGTTCCGGTTAATTCGTCCGCTGTCACTCTACGCAATGCCAGGGCGGCCGCAGTCCAAGCCCCCGCCCAGCCCCAAGCGACGGCGTGAAGGTATGCCGCAGCCCGTTCCAAAGCTTCAGTGGACCATTCACTGGCCGCAGTCAGGTACCACGCGACGCAGGCGTTTGCAAACCAAGCGTCAGCTGCTAACGTGAAGTAGTAGGTCAGAGAAAAGAATGCCACGCACGTGGACGAGGCTAGTCCGTCAACCGCTAAAGTGGAGCCGGCGCAAGAGACCACCTTAGCGCCCAGCCATCCCCGCGTGACGTAAGATAGTGCCACGATCGCATGGCAAGCCGCCATCCAAACAACTGGCCTCTCGGGATATCGATATCTGGAGGGCTCCGCGCAAAATGTTAGCAACGCGAAGGACGTCGATAGAAGAGAAAACCATGCGAGCGTAGTGATCCATATTTCGGCTATTCTCTTATCGGTCTGTGAATATCTAGCGTTTTGCCCACAAGCAGGCCAGCATTCTCCAGTGGGAGCTCTGGTGTGCGCCGGCGGGCATCCGTGCTCTCTTAACTCGTGCTCTTGGAATGGCCAGCGGGGTGGCGGAGGCGGTTCGGGTTCTAGTTCACTGGCGTTCGGTGGACGCATGCAGAGTCGTCTATTTGGTCGAAGTGGGAACGCGGCACAGTCCAACATCACGTTTGGCGACAGTTGCTTCAACTGCTCCTTGCAGTCCTCTACAACCTTCTCGCACAGCGCTCGGCAAGCGCTCACGGAGCCCGACACCTGCTCCGAACACAGGGGAGCGAAGGCCGAGCACAGGAGAAAGCGCGCGTGAACCGAACAGTTGCTCGAGAGAACGCCAGCGAATGACGCCATCTGTAATGAAAAGAAAAAATACATTATTATTTCGTACATAAAACATCACAACATTTATTTAACAGTCAACGTACAATAGTTTTAAAGAAATTTATAGTAGGTCATAATTTAGCATCTTAAATATCAATTGAACAGTAAAAGTATTATCCTTTATAGTTAGAAGATGTAACATCATTAAAATTATTACAAAATATGTATAAAGTCTGTATCTGTATTATATGTCAGCATTTAAAATTTAACAAAGGGCAGCGTTCCCGTGCCGACATTGAGGCCAATGTTGGGCAAAAACACGGCGCGAATGACTGTTAATGGTGAAACAAAGGCAAGGTCGCTGGTGAGGTGCGTTTTTGCGGAGCGACGGATGTCGTGGAATTGATTTGAAAAGATTCGGGAGCTAAGGCGCCCGATTGTTTGAAGGACGGGCGCTATAGAATGCGAACCACGTACTCAAGAAACGGACCAAAAGAGATTGCGTACTTATTTCTCCTTGTCTGGTGCAAATAAGTATAATTAATTAGAAAGGGATGACGAGTAGTCAGTTCGAGCTGGTCGCTCCCACGTAATTTTGCTCCTAGGTTTGTTTTGCCCTCTGTTAAGACTGGCTGCCATTCCAGTTCAATACTGACGATTTTCTTAATTGAAACACAGTTCGGTGTGGAACGAATTAATGAACATTGTGCTTGTCGATTTTCATTTATTAACATAATTGATCATAATCAACTGTTTCTTTAGTCTGTTGTTATTGGAAAACACTAGTCGAATTTTGATCAATTGGAATCGGTTTAGGGAGTTTTTGAAGTAAAACTTCATTAGATTCTTTGTGATTTGGACCTTGATGAAACGAAAATGCGTTACGAACGCACTTAACAGCGCTCAACTAGATGACGCTGTATTACTTCGTAAACTGTAACATAGCTAAGTTTGGTATATGTAAATAAGATGTTCGAATACAGT
Organism: Cecropterus toxeus; assembly: GCA_018249875.1. NCBI lineage: Eukaryota > Metazoa > Arthropoda > Insecta > Lepidoptera > Hesperiidae > Cecropterus > Cecropterus toxeus. The sequence continues at coordinate 3,889 of DWNE01010010.1, forward strand.
TATTACTTAATCGATTTTAGAAAAAACATTATCTTATTACCCTTATGCTCAGAAATATTCTATTATTTATTATTATTAAGTTTCGCTCCTACCGTGTGTGAATTGAACACACGCACTTTAATAAATTTGAAGCAAAATACGTAGACAGTAACAGCGATCTTATTTCGGTCCTTCGGGCAGCGTTACTAAATATAACAATAAAGTAGGAAGCCCATTTTCTCATCCACTGGTATACTATATTGTTGTTGAAAGGCAAGAATAGAATGCTATTCATTACAATCGGTTGTAACTTTGGAAGCCACAGAAAGAATTATTTCACAGAACGGGTGGCCTTGGGGAGCAATTACAAAAACTGATTTCGTGGTAGCTTAGTAACGGATATTCGCAAAGGTACGATTCGATATAGTCAAATCCATAAAAGATCATTGTGAAGCATCTCACGCGAGTATCGATAGATTTCACGGCGAAAAATTGAGATGGTTCAATTACTTAGAAAAGTTTTGACATTACATATAGGCTACATAAAGAAATAAAATGTTTTGTATCCTACTAATACTTACGCATTCTATAGTAGTCCATTAAAAATACGAGATTCGTTTTTTATAACACAAAGAACACTTACTTACGAATATTTTTACGTTAAAAGGTTTAAAGAACTGCCAATTCTATTAAAAATGTAAGCACAATGCTCAAGTATCTCGAATATACATTTCACTAAGTTTAATTGTTGTTGGGATTAGCTAAGATACCAAACTGCCAGTTTTACCTGCCAGGACTACACAATCCTATTAGAGAACGGTAGATTGCACTTAAACTGAAACGTTTTCGTTTTTTCCCGTTTCTTGTAGAAAAACGTTTCGTTTTGAGCCAACAATTGTGAGCAAACACGCGTGTTTGCGTTCGGAAAAGGTTTAGGATGTCGGCACCACTTAAGATGTTTAGTTAAGGGGACGCACTCGTATTTCGGATTAGGAAATATATTCCAAACTTCGTATTTTGAATAAAGTAAGTTTATAGAATGTTGAACTTTAAAGTTTCGAGAAAATATAAACCATTATTTTTTCATAGTGTTTAAGTTTTCGTCTACATCATTATTACGTTTATATCGTAGCTCAATGTCAAACAGAAAACATACAGTATTAATAAATCTATTTCTCTTAACATAGCGTCATCTTAACAAACATTTGTTCAAGCGCTCTTCTTTTAGATGTGACTGGGTCACATACAAGGGATTCTATTGATACAAATCTACTGCTAGCCGACATAGTTATGAAAACAACTTTATGTTTCACATGAAGAGTTCAGAATCGTTTGACGGCTCGTTGGCAAGCACTTATAGTTTGTTTAGTTTAGGTAATCCATTGAGTTACCCGATGCTCGGTACTTAGCTGTATTATTTATTTGCTTGGATAAACATTTGATATTTGAGTGCTGACTGGTGAAATCGTGAAAGCCTCATTGAAAGTTTGAGCTGAATATAAATGTTATTGTTACTTAGTAGGGCGTAAGTTTACTGTTAGAAGTAGTGCTTAATTGCTAAATGGTTATATTTAAAGTTTTTATTTTTCGCTATCGCATATCATCTTGTAGTGCTGAAAATGTACTTGTTGACGCTGGGATGAATCGACTAATAAAATTAAAATATGGTAAAAACAAAGGCGACTGCCTTAACTGAAAGGAAAAAAAAACAAGTGCCTACAACAATCAAGAAACATAAAGGAATTACTTATATTTCATAAGTCGCTGCGATATATAAATGCTATAGATAAATAATGCCGTTATTTTCTGTTTATAGTACTTTTCAATATTCATTTTAAATAGTCGGGTTGTTTGTTTTTCTAATTATTTACTTCGTACCTATAACGCTTTTCAGAAGTTTGCTTCGGTATAGTAAGAAGTTTTACAATATATATAAAAGTATATGTATCGTCCCAGTAAATGAAATGAAATGTCTTTATTTTGTCTACGCCTACGATGGCATTTACAAATTGTCATTTACATATACAAGTAAATACACAATAACACAGTACAAGGAACATAACCTCAACAGAGAAGATCCGGCAAGAAATTCAGCGGATTTATCTTTTTTGTTTGTATAGTAGCGTTACATTGTCGCTATATTTGATGCAACGCTGGTAGACTGGGACAGCTTTGACGAGTGCACAACAAAGGCAGACAGGGGGACAAAAAATTAATTACCGACGTGAGCCGAAAATAGCCGAGTGAGCGCAGGCGCACGCTTTGATGTCTTGCTCGGCGGGAAATGAACGCGGGTTGCAATGCTCGCACAGATAATTAAGAAAATAAATAGACTGCATGTTGAACTAGTGAGGAGACTGTGAATTTGCTGAATATTATTAGGGGTTAGGTAGTTCAAATATGTTTAATTACGAGTAAAAATCACATTATAGCAATGAGTTACTAATAATTAAAATATAATTAATAGGTGTTAGCTTAATTTGTTCTGCGGAAGTAACACAGTCAAACCTATTTCTGCAATATAACACAGACTAATGACATAACGTCTACATGTCTGTGTGCTAACTTAGTATTACTAACAGTAACGTAACAAAATCTGTTTATAAATGTCAATCCAATATAATGAAATTCATCAAATACTACCACACTTTAATCTTTCTTCACAGCTTCATCGAGCACAAGCATAATCACGCTTATCTCCCAATTCCTCTTAAGCTGTTTAATTGATGAAAATTGTTGCGCTCATTTTATCATCAGTCTCATGAGCGGAATTAATACAGATCTCAGAAGCGGAGCTTTGATCGCATCTACAGAGCGCGCCTATCACTCTCTTTGAAGTCAGCGCCAAGATCTACAGATAATTGCACGATAAGGATGTCGATTCATGTACTTGTACTGCTTACTGTGTATTAGAGGTATTTTGATACTACTGGTTAGTCAATATGAAATGTTGGTGTTGATCACCCGGGTTATATCACCCAGGTGATCAAAGGCGACTCATTGGCGTCCTTTGTATGTCTCAGGTGATCCTGAGACATAATCGCCTGAATAATCATAGGCTTAGATGGATGATAAGGTCACATTTATGATTCCTACGTGTAAGAAAAACGACCATTTTAGGCACCTATTTTGCCTATTTTATATAGGTAATTAAAGGATACGAAATAATATATTTTTTGAATGTGATATCTAAGGTGATCTTAGAACACCAATGAGTCGCCTTTGATCACCTAGATGATTTCATCTGGGTGATCAAAGTGGAATACACCGAAATGTTGCGATCAAGTGCTTTGTTGCTTGAATAATATGCCTAAAATAATTGTTAAAAGGCAACCTTATTCAATTAATAGTAATTAATTTCGTAACAATTTATTAACTAAGTAGTCAAAAACACAGAATATACGAGAACATATCCATAAATCTATTTGTTATGTCTGCTTAGCCAGGGAATGAACCTGGAACCCATTATATGGCAGACTACGAGCACTGTATTACGCGTATATTAGCATTCAAATGCAAACATATTTTATAGATGTTTCTTAAAATACTAGAGTATAAAGAGAATTTTAGAATGTAAACTACAGATGTTACAAAAATAAGTAGTTGATTAAAACATTAAACTCAGACACAACCACAGGTATCGCTAGTTCAACAATAAACCCGCGGCCGGTTTACAATAAACTAAAAACCACTTCGACTCTCAATTCGCGGCGCATGTGCTTACCACAGAGCGCATAACATATAGAAATTCCTTCCTCATGGATTCTAAAATGTTGAGAATAAGCTTACATATTATGTTCATATTGCTGTCAGTTTGTGGCAATAGTATAACATTTCTCTGCATTTAACAGTTTATAAGGTAATACCTAATTTAATTTTGTACTTCAACGGTCGTAAAATTGAGACATGTAAATGTCAATTAAATTTTGGTTAAATAAACACTTATCGTGAACATGACCACCAATTTAAGATTGTGTAGCAAATTTACTTGTATATTTTTTCTTTCGTGAAAAATAATGTAACTTGGCGGCTTTTTTCTTCCCACACGTAATAAAATTTTAAAATCAAGCGAAATTTACATAGAAAATCTTCTGTTGAATCATAATTGAATTAATTCATATGTGAATATTTCTTATAAACATGATGATGATGTTAACGTAATTAGCATTCCGTGCAATTAAACGAATGTTAAGCTCGCATTCATTTACATTTCCATTTCTACTCGCCGCATACTCTGTGGCACTAACAAAATAAACCGAGCGGGTAATTCGAACCGCTTTTTATCAACAAGATGCGCGCTTCGTGTGTTTATCGGCGCGATTCTTTGATCTTCACCCCGCAATTAGGGTTGCAGAGTTATGAGTTAATTAAAATTACTGGTATACCACTTATCTGGTTTCTGTACTCGTTAATGTTTCTTGGGTTTGCTTAAATGTCAAATACATCGGCAACATGTTTTCACGCGTCATGTCCCAAGGTCGAAGTAAAGGTAGAACCTTCCAAGTTCGACTCCAGACACCATCGCCACACCTATTCCTGTCAAATAGTGTGTGGCAAGGAAGAACTTATCCGAGGCACTCCAATTTAGATCAAGGATAGTGAGGCATTTATGGCCAAGTTCTGTTAGACCTGTAGACTTAACCAAGGCTCAGGACTTAATAACAGTGGTCACTTGGCATCAGGATGACCACGTATTCTTTTACTATTTAGCTTTTCTCTTTTAGGCTATGTCTTTTTTTGTTTAGTTAATTTATTTTTTATCTATAATAATGTTTATGCTAATATGTAAAGATAAAAAGACTTTTACGTTTCTTTTGTCTTTTTCTATCTTTCCTTTTAACGCAATTACCTTGCACTAGTAACGGATTATTGTAATTAAAGTTTAACAGTTATTAGCCCTTAAATGTAATTAAGGCATTTCTATCCATTAAAATTAATAGCCTTTTGGATGGGATTAAAAAGTACCTATAATGCCGCATTCCATCATACCCTCATTTCTAAATATGGGTTTCTCAAGCAATGAAATGAGGCAAATAAAAAGTGTGAGGCAAACCTAACAACACAACCAGGCAATGTTATGCTATTTTAGGATACAGGTGGGAATTAGTTGTGCTTCTACTCCGGAGGCCCCACGACCACCACTACCTCATATAATCGAAATGTTAATTGCTGTTAGGAGCAGTGATGTCCTAATGGTTGAAACTCGGCCTTTCAATCGAGAGTCCGATGTTCGAATCCCAGGCCACCGCTGATTGTTCCTAAAATGATGTGCGTATTAGAAATTAATAATCACTGCTTTGCAGGGAAAGAAAACTTCGTGAAGAAACTTGCACACCTGAGAGTTCTCAAGAAAAAGAGTTCTCAGAGTTGTGTGAAGTCTACCAATTCGCACTTGTGAATGGCCAGCGTGGTCGACTATGGCCTAAAATTTTCCTATTCCGAGAGAAGAGCCGTGCCCAAGAATGGGACAATAATGGGTTGATGATGAATGCTGTGAAGTTTGTGGTAAGGGACACACGAAGCGTTCAACTTAGTCCTCACGGGTAGCAAGGAATCTGTGGCCGACCTAAGATACGATTATAGTGCTATGACAGGTTGATTATAGATGTTCCAGCGGCAGTTGCTACTTACTAAACATCGGTAAATTGCATGCCACTTCTATTATAAGAAGGCAACCTTCCTTTAAACTGTTAGGTAGCAAGTTTGCCAAGGTTAACACATTTTCAACAAGAACTACATAACAGTTCGGCGACCCGCGTGGCGGAGCGGTCACCATACCGGTCCGACACGCAGTGGATTCCGGGTTCGATCCCCGGCCAGACAGACATTGATTGTTTGTTTTTGTCCTTGTGTGTATCCATGGCACCCACGATACACGAAGGAAATCCTAGTGTGGGGCTATGAGGGAAGAATCGTCAAAGACAAATAAAGACAAACAGTGATTAAATGAAGGCATCTTTCTCTTATTCCAAATTCATATGTTTCAAAAAAGGTACATTCATAACCTAAAGCCGTACGCTCGGCATTGAACGTAGTATCTATTCTCGCGTCCATAAAGCTAACATCGGATTAATTGGGGCTTTACGAGCGCCGGCGAAGTATTTACGACGGGGCTTTATGGCCACGCTGGACTAATCAACTGCGAGGAAGCTCAGGGTTACGGCGTCACTGTAGCAGTACCTACTTGTATACGTTTTTAAATATGTAGCAGGTCATACTTGTATATATTATTAAAAGCTTTTATTTGCCTTGCAATGTTTGTATGTAAGTATGTTTGGGTCAAATCTTGCAAGCTGAATTTAACCCATTACTCAATGTCCGATTGAGCTGAAATTTGAAGCACACCTTTAGTTCTGATGACAATGTAATTATATGTAATTAATATTGTTATAATTTCAAAATGGTCGCTGCAACAAAATGGCAGAATACATTTTTTGTCCAACCCGTACAATATGGGTATCAAGTGAAAGAGCTTAATTTGTAGAATTCAATACAGTACGGAAAAAGCTTGTTTTTAAAAATATCTGTTTATAATCATTTATTATAGAAGTAGTTGCAGCACAATTGGGTATTTGCATGAAAATGATTTTTCAAATAAAGTTCAGTTAATAAATTCTTTGATACATATAAAATACCTACGTAAGATTAAAATTTAATTTTTACAAATAATTTTTAAATAAATAAATAAATAAAAGTGGTCAAA
>DWNE01010011.1:0-10567 GCA_018249875.1 Cecropterus toxeus
TTGCATACCGGCGTGACGTTTCATCTGTAAAAATTTTACCCTCATGCGCCTAAAGAAGTTTCACTTCAAAAACATACTATAATTAGTTTATTAAAAAAGCGATTTAAAATAAAATATTAATCAGAAAAATTTCACTCGTCACAATTCTTCCTAAATAAATTCGTTCCTATAAACTTATTTAACATCTCTACGGAACACCACGCGAGCTCAGAACGTGCTTGACACATGAAAACCTTTTCACTCAATCGGAGTTATTTCAGGATAATTTTTTTTCTAACCCTTTTCTCTCCGGGGAACCATTTGAGGCCACTTGTACTTTCTGATCAGTTTTATACCCAAATATGAGAAATTGAATTTTATATCACCGATCTAGGAAGAGCACCAATATGAAAGCCAATTTTTTTTTAGTTACAGATTATATTTTATTTACTTTAAATTTTGTTTATCGGGTATTACTCGTACATACAAATGTTTTAACATATATTTTTAAATCTTGGACGACTAATTATAAATATTATTTTATAGTCGCAATTTATATTATTAATTTATTCACGAGTAGAATACCTATAATTATTTCTTACGAGATAATAATTTCAATTTTGAAATAAATACGAAATTCACATAAGTGTAAATAACAACAAATACGTAATTGGTGTTCTTAAATATTTCACTTAATCTAATTTTTAACATTTACCTAATATTACCAAATTTACGCAATATGCTGTCACTATTGCAGATTTTGTGTTGCCAGCAAATATTTAGCAATATATGAGCCAGTTTTGCAATACTTGAAAATTACAGTTGCTTACTCTACATTTCGGAGGCACAGACAAAATGTTCTCATTAATTTAAATACATATGTACAGCATTAAGTAACATAACACATAACTTTTAATATATGCATACATAAAGTAACAGATTTTAAATAAATAAAATCATTTTATTTATTAAAAAAAAAACTATATATGTCGTGGATTAAATAAAGTCTAAAATAATCATATTATTTTAGAGATACTAAAAAAGTGTAAATATTTATTTTTATATCTATATGCAATTTCTATCAAAAATTATACTGACTAAAATAATACGTTATGACCAAAAACAAACTAGGAAACCGTACATAGTTATGATCTCAAAATGTCTCTTTATTTGTTACACAAACCATTATTTATGAACCGATGGTATCCCTAAGGAACTGTTCCAGTTTTCCGCTCATATAAACGTAAACCAAAAACATCATATTACATCGCTTTCTTTGTGCTATTCCGTAGACTTCCTTGGAATTTATTTGATTATTTGCTGTATCGAATAAAATGTTAATTAAATGTAATTTAGAAAAATGTATTATTTAATAGTATGTCACAAAGGAGCACAAAGAGTTTTATAACAAGAATTGTTCGAAAGCTGTTATTACCCGACTGCATCAGAAGGAGAATGGTTTTCGAGCGTATGTATGTATGTATGTTTGTATGTATGTCCATTTCTTTGGCACACGCTACAGCCCAAATGGCTTGACAGATTGTGACGTATGACATATCATTAGAATCGTCTCAGTTTGCAGAGTGACATAGGCTATATAGTTTTTAAAAATGGCGCCTGGAAATATGGGAAAAGGGGGAGGAGAGACGATTTTTTTTGCTATTACGATAATATGGGTATGAGAGACGATTTTTTTTTGCTATCACGACAATATGGGTATCAAATGAAACCTAGTAAATAGACCAATCTAAATATATATATATATTATAATACTTTCACTTGACTTTTTTGTTAAAAACTTATATAAACGTCAACTTAAATATATATCATTATGAACAAAAAATTGTTTTAAGCAGTCGGGCTTTTTGTAATGTTTTAACGGTATAAATAGTTGTATGAAATACACTAGCAATGTTATTAAGCAGAGCAATAAAATTCTAAGAGTCTCTAAAAATCGATCAATAACAGATGAAATATTAATTCTCTTATTACAATTTACATGAAATTTACAATTGATCACTGTCATGTCTTTCTTTTACAAAATATACAAAAACTGCTTGTTAAACATAAACTTATTACTAAACTAATTTGGTCGAGACGAAGGTCGTGAATTTCTAATTTAGTTTACGTATACATCTTTTTGTAATGTCTCCTTATCTGGCTAGTTCTTGAATATATTGAACATGAAACTTTATATCGAAATGCTAGAACAGTATATATTTGGTACAGGGAGATCTTCCGCCAGGTTAGGTAAACATGACTGAGGAGCGGTCGAATGTGAATTTAGTATAAGATTAATTGGGGTAACATTGGTTAAGAGGTACGATTGAAATTGTTGACTAAGTTAGTTAAATTTTACAAAAATTCGCGATTTCATACACCACGCCCTGAAAATTAAAACTAGCTTGATATAACATTTTTTTTGTAAAGATAGCCTAATTCGATTAACTTTCAGTCGATGGAATTTACTAGAGCTCCGATGTTAATCCAACTAATCTTACAAGAAAAATACGCTGAAACGTTTTGCTTCGGGGTATTTTCCGTCTATAAAGAATATTCAAGGATATTATGAATGCTTCAATAGCGTAATTCAGAAATATCAGTGGCGTCATCTATTAACAATTCACGGGAATTTCTTACACATAAAGTTTTAAAAAGCTGATATAGGTATATAACATTAATAAAAACTCTTACTCTTACTCGTTCGTAGCGAAGGCTAGGTTGCCACATGTCATGGTTGTTATTGACACTCCAGAAACCAACGTAGATATCTGGACATTTCTGGACAAAAACCTAAATTATTCATTCAGTTATTCCCTGTTTAGAGATTGAACGCGAAATCTCTGTGAATCAGATAATCAATCAAATCAATAATGATGACCGATCCACGGGGTCTTAAAATTAAGATAATTTAACTTATTGATTGTTAACAATAGACTGTATAATCAGAAAATTTATAGTTTAATGACAAGGGTAATTTGTATAGCAGATCTCCCCCTTATATATGTCTGAAGTCTAGTATTACGCACATAAAAACTTACAACCACTGCATTCTAAAAGGAGTTCCGTGTCCAGTGGTGACATAAGAGGCGTGATGAATAAAACGAGGAAAAAATACAATTTCCTGAGATTTTCCAAATTTTTACAATTCGTAGTCTTTCTATGGCTGTTAACTTAACTTAGTATGTAGTTAAACAAAGTTTTAATTTGTGAAACCTTTGTTCGACAATATAATTTTAAAATCTAAGACTTAATTACGTTTATATTATACAAATACCTCTCTATACAATCAATTAAGAGCTTAATAGGAGTTGTTATTAGGACTATTATCGTTTGAACTAACTAGACTAGTTTCAGCTGTGTCAGCTGATTTAGTTTCAATAACATTAGAATTAATTTCATCTTTTGTGTATGAAACACCATTAGCATTTACAGAATCCTTTACAGACTCATTTAGAGCCTCATTTTCAGACTCACTTACGATGTGATTATCATTCTCCTCTAGAATATTTACAGATTCATCTAAATTACTATCTACAATTTCACAGCTTTCCATATTATCAACATTGCTTTCTTTAGAATTCTCAGATATTGATTCTTGTTTCTCTACAATAACTTCAACACTTGGCTTAAAGCTATCTTCTTTGATAAATTTGGGTAAGTCTGGTGGTCTTACAGTTGAAAGGGTACTAGAGAGAAATGAAGACTGTAGGTTGTAACCGGGTAGTAGTTTTGGTTGCAGTGGTAACATGAGGTCTAAGGAGCCCGTGGTTGCAGGTCTCGGTTGCAGGGGTGGAGCGGTCATCAGAGGTGGTTGCAATGATGCTAAGGATATAGCCCCGCATTGCGTGTTGATGATTGGACTCTCGACTGTAAGAAATCGTTAGGTATTTAATAATTTTATAATATATTTAGGAACTATTCAATAAGTTAATTTGAAACGACACCACGGAGGTATGTTTCAATAAAAAAAATCAAATTATCTCCATAAAATATGGAACATGAATAATTCTGAAAGAATATATGAAAGGCGGAATGAAAAAAATAAGGAACTTATGACTGGAATTACCAAAACATGCAATTTATGAATTTTAAAATTATCGAAAAATGTTTTAAAATAATTGTGACATGGATAAAATTTTACACAAATAAATTAATCAAACAAAATAATTACTCGTCCGGTAAAATATTAAATATTGGAAGTCAATTCGATTAGTTCATCTGTGACCCCCTTTTTACTATGGTTTATGGTGGCGTGATAACAATGCGAGTGGAGCGATGGAAATAGGTCATGTTACCTATGGGTGCCCTCGCTTGAAGGGGCTGGGTGGTAGCTGGTGGTCGTAGCAGGTTCGGTGGGCCTTGCAACGCTATGCTTATCATATTCATGCCGTTTACACCTGTAAGAAATTAAAATTATGGACTTAGTGTTGATACTAGTAGTGACTTCGTCTTTATAGTAGGTTTTTGGGGTTCTTACAGAAAGTACGTTGGTTAAAAACTAGTTATTATGGTTATTTAGTTCCGTAAAAGTATAATTTAGATATTAAGAAATGCAGTTCAACTTACTAGCAATTGCCATAACTATCTATGAATTTAATACAGTAGTCGTACGCTAAGAATATTTTTCCCTGTTACCTTCAAAAGCTTCTTAACTAAAATCCTGTTGACTAACGCCATCTAGGCGCCCATATTAAAAACATGTAGCTGAGTGTAGGAACTTACCAAACTTGTTGTTCGCAGGCGAGAGATCCTTTAGAACGACAGGATGTTTCACGGCATTCACGCGGCGGTTGGAGGCGCTAGCGTCGCGTTTACGACGAGGTTGCTCCACGGGCAGCACGCGACGTCTCTTCTTTGGAAGCTTTGACCGCGCCTGCCGATAGATGGCGTTATTTTAAGCAACTGCTTAATTGGTGAGTTAAAATGTTTTAGAACACTAAACACACAAAATTATGACGAGAAGTTAGAAAATTATAACGCATATTTAATTTAAAACAGTAAAGTTATAGCTTTAAGATAAAAAAAGACTAAGAATATTTTTGGAAATAAAAGCAGGCATATTAACTAATTCAATGTCATTAAATAAATTCATCACAGCATAGATTACACAAACGGTACGTAAAAAGAAAAACAAAAAGAAATTTTATATTTTAACTAACTTACATATGACATATGTGCAGTCGTTCAGTTTACCCTTTTCATAGCCATAAGATTCTAATCTGGCTAAGTGCGGGTTTTCAGAATGTATAAATCGTCGAGAATATTACATTTAACTCTCAGGTATGAAGATTACATTAAATTTCTTAACCGTAAAAGCAAGCGATAATGAACCGCACGGAATTGTATCACCTTTGAAGTTTGTCTTCGTATAACTGCCTCAAACAACAAAAATTTACCCAAAGCTGTTTATTTTTTATCACACTGAAGTAGCAAACGAGCATGCAGTCTCCTTTATGGTAAGTGGTTACTAACACCCATGGTTATCTGTAACCAACTTTATATAACACAGGGGTTCTATCTAAAGTCCATCACAGATGCATTGCTACTCCCAAAGACTAAGATGGTCGTCTCATATATAAGTCAGCCGGCAACCACACTTTTCCACTGAAACGCAAGAACTGTTTCACGCTAGAAATAGGTGTGGCGGTGGTACTTCCCCGATAGAAATATTTTGGTTCTTCCACCTGGTAAATAGTGAATGGTTATTACTTTGCATTTTTTTAATACAAACTAAAAGTGCGTAGTAATTTATAAAGAGTGAAGCTGCGAGTATTTGTATGCGCTCATAATAAACTTGCAAACTTTAATATTTTCATTATGACTTGTCTGGCCTTGGCCTTCAGGCCGTAATTAATTTTAATAGCAACGATTAATTAACGCCGCCCGAAATCTTTATTTGGCGAATTTCTAATACAGCCTATGTTATTATTAATCAAATTTGTCCATAATTTAATATCCGTGAAACAGAAAATTATTAATTAAGTTTATAGGCATTATGCAAAAGTTTGTGAGGACTCATGTGTGTCTGTTACTCTTCTTAAAGTTAGTACCTAGACAGTTTATGGCCTGGATTAACAAATAGGATACTTTATATCATAGTATGATCCAAGCTGGTGGAAAAAGCTCATATGTAATATTTTGATCGTAGGGAGCTCTTTGGATCGTGTAAATCGATCATGTGTAGCAATATCGGGCGCAGAGTTGGATGGGAGGCCGGGAGAGGTTAAACTTTGTGCGTGATTCTTCTGAGAACGAAATAAGTTGACAGTTCCAATTGTTAGCGTAGCAGCGTCTAATAGAAAAATGATAAATTGTAAGAAATGAAATATTAACATCATACTTTTTTATGTCAGATAAGGTTATTAACACTGGACGAAAATAGGTAAGAAATAACTTTAAAAATACTTTTAAAATAATCCTTTTATTTTAAATTACTTTTAAAATTGCACGTAGTTAATAAATTACTTAAATAAAAGATTTATACTTAAAATAATATTTTCTACTATCTTATTTATCCCAGGCATACATAAACAGGATCAGTAAATGTCTATATCCTGAATAATAAGCAATTCATTGTTTTTCATATATATAAACTTAGCATCTTAAATAGGTGGTCCAATATTAAATCTCTGTAAGGATGTGATTTATTTAATTTAATTTTCTATTACAGCTCCATTTTCCGTAAAGGCCTTTGTTTAAAAGCCATTTGCAATGAGCGGATAGCCGTTCAGTATCTCAGACAATGCGAATAAAGTTCATTGATACGATCCTTGGCTGAATTCCAGGGAATTTTCAGGTCTGAAAGACTAAGAAGTCCCTAAGATATAAATCTAGCAAGGTTAGTGGGTAGGATTTAAGTTTTTTCAGTTAAACATGTGTAAAGTTTAGTACAAGTAGAAGGGCGGATTCAAGGTACCATTTGTGGCGTAAATGAAATGTTTTTTTTTTTTTTTTCACGCGTACGAGGCGACTAAAAGGGGGCTTCCAGACTTTCGGGCGGCATCAGTGGGAGCTCGAACCGTCCAATAAAGTGACCTCGGGAAGGACGACGGTTTGCGTAGTCGTGTCCCGTCGTAAATACCTGAAAGAACGGTGAGCGCATATTCACCGGGACGGAGCCCAAAAGAGGCATTGCGCTTAGAGGACTCCGGTTGCGTTCCGTTGGAGATCACGGAGTCCTCCATACAGTGCTAAGGACCGCCACCGGGGAGAGGAACGGGGGTTTGTGCGGAAAAAATCCCGACCCGACGTAGCTCCCATGACATCGGGTACCACTAGAAGGTTTCACCCTCTAAAAAAAAAAGATTATTGTCTTGTATTTTTTGCTCGAGTGCGGCCCTAATGCAAGTCCATTGCATTCAGTTTTTTCACAAATTATTGTTTTGCATTTTTGAGGCGTAATCTTTGAGGGCCTAGTAGAGTCATCATCATTATCATCATTATCATTATCATCATCATTAGTAGGCCATCAACAATATGGCCTAAGGAGGAGTCTGAAACTAAAACGGTTTATTACATATGTTTAATGGCGATTGTACTTATTCAGTTAAGTTCAGAGATGGATTTTTATATTTGTCTTTTATAACTGATCTCTTGATAGATTCAAGATAGAATTCAAGGACAACCTGAAATCCACCTGTGTCGATGCTACTCAAGGCAAAAATAAAGGCATAAATAGTCGAATATCAAAGACTCCTATATCTTTTATTAATTATAGATATAATCTATATTCATTAAGATAATACCAATATTTCTAATATAAAAGATAACACAGTCCTTGTCAGTATAAATAATTTTAATTCTCAGCGAAGTAGATTATATTATTAGCATTGCTGCTTAGTTCGAATAAGAAATAAACAAACTTCTCAGAAATATCGCTGAATATTTTTATACCTTTAAGTAATCCCCAATTTTAATGCTAAGAACCTCTGAAATTGGGTATCATAACTTTATCTTGATTGACATAAAAATGTATTTTATAATGTTATTTTTAAAAGGTTTTTACGAAAAGATTTGAATGAAATTATCTCAGTAATCCTATCAAACTTTTAATTTCTTATAGTATTTTACTTTTATCTTGATTAACATAAACAAATATCTTAACTTGCATAGCAAATTGTATTTTTTATGGAATGTTTTAAATTAGTATTCACAGTGATCCACTTAGGCTTTTAGATTTGTCTAATGTTTAAAGTTTTATTTGAAGTTTATTTCTTTAATGTAAACTTGTGAAACGTGAAACAAACATTCTCCATAGTTATATCCGAATTGCTATGAATTTTTAAATAGGTTGAAAAAAAGTCACCTATCCTTCAGAACAGAATTGAAATGAAATTAAATGAAATATCTTTATTTTGTATAGGCCTACGGGGGCACGTACAAATTGTCATTTAGAGTATTTCTTTCTTTCACTACCACCGGATCGGAAAATGACCTCAACTGAAAAGATCCAGCAAGAAACACAGCGAGTTTGTCTTTTTTCTTTGTAATATTTTGTATTTTTTTAACCATCTTGTTTAAAACGTGGGCAATAAAAGGTTAGCTCCAGTAGAGTAATTGCTGAAACTGATGTTGCAAAAGTTATGAGTCTTTCCGTCATATAACTTGTCTACGCGGTATGCGTCTATACGGTATGTCAAATTTATGGCTGACCGCATTTGAACAATACTACTTGAGCTATAGTTGTTAAAGCAGTATTAGCTTATACAGACGAGCGGTGTAATAATAAAAAGTGGCCATTACGGGACGTCCGGTAGATGTGAAACATCGTGTACACAAGTAATATGCATAAAAGACAAAATTGCGACAGGCACTAAATATGTATATAGCATAATGAAAATAACGCCATCTACGAACAATACCCGGAACAGTAAGTCGAACTAACTCCGCAGCCCGCTTAGTTTTGTTCGATATTTAATAGTTCCCACAAGGTATAATAGATGGCGTTATAATAAATGTAAGCATCGTCAGGTTGACAATCAGGTTTAATTTGGTTTATTCGGTAATTTGTTTAGGAGTTTATGTATCAGAGATCGTAAACAATTGGCTGTTGACAGATTTTTTATAACATGAATCGTTTACCGCTCGTCGATCGCTCAAGCCATGAATTGAATCGTCGGAGTCGGCACCGGCTTAAGTGACTGTTCAGCAGCTTTTAAATTTTATATTGCTAAAGCGTTGATAATAAATTTTAAACGGGTCATATCAAGACTTTAAGCTGGATATAAGATAAAAATGCATATTTGAGTAAGAAATAATATATACTGTTGTAATAATATTATAAATTTGAATACTGGGTTACTATTTCGAATAATAGTATTTTTTTAACAAAAAATAGAAACCGACTTCTATGCCATAAAAATACATAGTACATAATTCTGAAGTCGGCAAAGTGTGTCTTAGGAAATATATGAAAAACATTGTTAGTGCTTACAAAATTTGAAGGTTGCCCTCGATTTCCTTGGGATTCCATCATCAGATCCTGATTTGGTGGAAATGGGACCCCTTCAGAAGTATACCCTTTTAAATAAAAAACGAATTGAGAAAATCGGTCCAGAAATGGCGGAGAAATCGGTAAACATACATAAAAATACATACAGTCGAACATAGAACCACCTCCTTTTAGAAGTCTGTTAAAAACACATAAGGATGGTTAAATTATCGTGCACGTATCCGAAGTCACATGTTTTATTAATTATACAATACATAATATATGTGTTTAGCTTTATTCATAAATACTTTTAATTTAGATTTAATAATTTGTATATATTGTATCTAATAGTTATATTCAAAGTAAATAAAGAATTTAACATATTTATGTGCCCAAGCATTTTCAACTGCACAGTTAAAACCAAAACAAAAACACCAACCCAGTTCGTACTTCTCTGAAATTTTCCAACCAGATAAACGTAGAAAACACGATTCGTGCTATATTTCGCCCGTAATTTAGAGCCTATTCCCAACGTGGGAAAGTGCCGTGAAATTTCCAGACACAAAACATGTTCTGCGGATTTCGGGAACCGTTACAGTGTTATTCCATTTTAGGAATCTTGTCTCTTCAACCTTGTTATTTAGTGGTCACTATATTACGGGCAAAGTTTGAAGTTTGATTCCCGGGCTACGGTCGTCTAATCTAGACGCATGGTAGTGCATCCGGGGTAATTAATAAAATATTTTTAGCAACTATCATACTATTTTGAAAAATTAATGGGTTTTACAAATAACTTACTATACTAAAGTACTGTGTTTAAATAAGTGTTCGTTGACTCAAGGTTGACTGACTCGATCAAATTTATTTATATTTAAGAAACTAAAAATGTTAATTATTGTGGGTACGATTCCATTAAAAATCATTAATTTAAGGACAACGTAAAAGAAAGAACTATTGCAAAATTAAAAAAAACAAAATTGCATCCAAGTAGGGTTGCCACCCGTTATATATAGTAGTGTACTATATTTCGGGTCTGCGTCCTTTATACTATTGAATAAATAACGCAAAAATACTATATTTTCGACACCGACATCTAACAAATAAATCTGTCAGTTTCAAATCCTAATTTTATGAATGCCTCTTTAAATTGATTTT
>DWNE01010012.1:0-10567 GCA_018249875.1 Cecropterus toxeus
GTCTTATTCAACTTTTACTCCATTTAACTGTGTAATTACCGCTCATTACACGCCATTACTGGGATGAAAGGGCTAATAAACGGAACAACTCCATTTGTTACAATTAACACGAGTGTCGGAGTTTTATATTGAGATTAACTATCAGCTGCAGTTTATATGAGTAATATTGTGGAAGCTAGCTTTCTCAGTTATTAGGTTTTGTGGGTGTAATGGGGTTAAATATGAGTCACTAGGTTAGTTTTTCTCCTGTAGCTTTGTCCTTGAACTGTTGAGATTCCTAAGTCAAGTACAAATGTTTTTTCGGTAATATGTCTAAGTTTTACATGGCAACATTTTACATGGCAACCTGTTAAAATCGGACTAAAATATTTTTATTATTTCTTTTTTTGCCGTATTATGAGCTAAGGAAAATATCTGTTATTTAAAAACTAGGGAATAGATAAATTTTTGGGTACCGAATTTTGGATAACAAAAGTTTTCCCTTTAACGCTTCTGATGAAGTTCAATTTAAATTCGTAATCAACTGGTTTATGAATATAGTTTAAATAATATAATAATTCAATTAATTAAGTTAATTATATTGATGCCAAAACGAACATTTTTAAGGCAAAGAAGACTAATATTTTGGCATAATTAGAGGACATTTTTAAATAAACTTTGTTCAGATAACATGCTGCTCATGGTAATAAATACCAAATTAGACTGTATTTTCATGTCCAAAATCACATAGCATATAAAAATCTATAAAAACAGTCACTTCCATAGCACGTGCTAAATCACACCTATTGAAAAACTACGTATTATATACCTTATTCCTTTATAATAAGTTGTTGTACACAATTCTTCGGCACGTGCGTTGGGGGAGTACTACAATTGCCTGTTTTTTCAACCGTTGCATGTTTATCAACCGAGTACAGATTGATAATAAAAAATATTGATCGGTTTTCGGTAACGGTCTTGGCTCGTGCCACACTTTTATCGTAAAAGTGATGTATACAGGGAAAAGTGGTTTGAAGTACGAACACAAGTGGATTAATACATTTAAATTATTCATGTCATAGCAAAAAATTACGATTTTTTTCTGGATGGTTTAAATTATAATGAGTGTTTAATGTTCTTGAGTTGTTAAAATAGGTTTTAGTCAGCGCTTATTTGTTTAAGAACTAAAATTAAAATATAATCAATATTTAAATTAAAAAAGGAAATTAAAAAAATATGCGCTCAAAAAAAGTGTTTAACTATTCGTGAATGATGTCATAACACATATTTATAAAATGAATTAACGAATATAAAAATATTAATACTTTTACTAGCCACAAATCATAAAGTAAATTATCAAACATTTGTAAAAACGTGCAGTACTATACGATGGCCGGCACTAATACACTTTTATAACTACCCACTATTATCCGCCTTGTATACAAAATTAAGAAGAAAAAAAACGCCGTTATCGTCATAGCCAACCGCTACTGCACTGAAATTAATCATTTCTCCGGAAATCAATTTACAAAAAATCTCCCTTCTCAAGACCAAGACGTTACTGGCAACACTATCAAGGTGTGAGCGCCAATCTCAGCTGCCAAGATGGCGGCCCGCGCACAGCTGTTCAATTTCACTTGTTACTTACTTATTGTGTAAAATCGCTATAAGAAACACGCAGATGTCTTGGCACGCGCCAAGATTACCTCTGACCTGAAGACATCGGTAATTTAACAATACATTCGATCCATTGTTATGATAACGGAAACTACCGTAGACTAGATAATAAATGGGGGTGGTGTGATTTAGAAAAAAATACTACAGATTAAATATTGAAGATGCGCGGGTTTTTTTTTAAACAACTTTCGAATTTTGGACAACGATCCAACTAATACGGTCTTCCGCAGCCTATAACAATGTAATTTAGTTTATTTTATAGATATTATTGAAATAGAAATTAATTTTGTATACCGATTCATTATTATGGACGCTGACAAACATTGCAGTAGAGACAGCACAATTTTCCGAGTAAAAAGGATATCTTATATTGTCCAAAATTTTGCGCAGATCTGTCTTTGCATTTAAATATTCTCAGTGAAAAAAATGTAATGCTCAAATTTTAGTTAAACAAAAATGATAAACATATTCTACAAGCCGACAGAACAGTTACAAACAATTAGTTCCTTTTTATAGATATGACAACCGATTTTTATACATATTTTGGTTTTATTTTTTATTGGCATGTGGACGAGCTTTTTTGACATGAAAACAAATGGAAAATTAATGATTATAATCGTATCTCGGTCATTGTAAATACATAAAAATTAAATTATTATATCCGTTTTACCTGTGACCATTAGCGCCTCTAGCGGTAAAAATTGGCAACACCTCCCCATTTCGCGGTACGTTGACCTTCAATAGCAGGCAGATGCACAGATAAGATTAGGTATAGATAAATAAAATTATTTATTATAATATCATGTCCTTGGGTTTCATAAGTTATATTTTGCGGGTAGCAACACAAATTCATATACTTGCGTTGGATAAAAAAGTTTGCCCAGTATAGTTTTCTTATTCAATAATTTGGGATTTAAAACTTTTTCCCATATGTAATTTAGTTCGATTGTCTGTCTGTCTACACAAATAAACACCAAGTAATTTTTACAAATATTTTGATTATTAATTTCATTTGCAACCATATCGGTAATATTTTAATGAGTACGTATTACATCATAACGTAATGTTATGATATAATAACAATATTCTTAGCAAATTTTATATCAATTCTTAATCATACTTTTATAAACATATTTACAAAACAATTATTATCAAAGAGAAAAGACCACCCAAATGCATTTTCAATCTATACCTACACTACACTTGTCTTAGTTTTTAATCTGTCTATAAAAACTTTATTGTCTGTGGTACTTATAAAAAAGTTTATTGAACAATAAAAAATCCGGAAACGGAAGCACGTGCGGTTCGAGATCGGAGACATCCCATTCACTTTCATTAATTCATTGTTATGAATGAACGTTTGCAATGTCTTAATTTAAAAACATGGCCTTGGATGCTCTCCTTTCGCCTAAGATTACTTTCCCGCTTATTTTTTTATTTTAAACCGACTTTCCAAAGGAAGAGAGGTTGTCTATCCGTCACGTATATTTTTTTTTTTTTTTTTATTTTACACAACCACGCAAAGGCACAATGAATATGCGGATGCAATATTAAAAAACATAAAATTAAGAATAATTGCTAGATATGTTTTTCATTTGGCTATAGAATAAAAAGAATAATATACTAATCAGTAATATCTTCAATTATTCAATACCCAAAATAATTTAACAGCGAATGGCGGTGAACTAATATAATCCGACAAGGAAGGTACCACCACCACACTTATTTCTAGCATTAAAAAAATCTTGCGTTACAAGAAATATTTTTTACTGTGGAATTAAATTTTAATCCAACACTAAATAAGTAAATATAATAAAGCTAAAAGGCAAGAAGCTAAGGCCATAAACACAATATGAAAAAACAAGTGAGCATTAAATTAAAGCCATAACACGACCTACGCAATCAACCCCCAACTCTAGGGGAGTACAATGCACCACTATGGATATCGATCCGTAACGGCTGCACCACCCTATCAGTTGAACCGTTAGAAAATCGATATGACGCCGAATCGATTTTTCAACGGATTTTCTTTGGCCTTTCACTGTTTTTAATTGGTAAGGGCTAGTTCCTATATTTTTACTTATCAAGTAATCTAATCATAAAGTTTTTAGATAGTTTTAAAAAGATATTATTGTCATTTTACTCATTAGGTGAAGTGCTTTCAACATCAGTTTAAAGATTTTTGATATCTGTAATAGTTACGTAATAATCGCCTGTGTACACTTAACGATTACACCCGGTATATCATTTAGTAGAAAAATCAAACGTTTATAGATGAAAGATTTGTATTCATAAAAGTTAATTTAAAATTGTACTATTATTAATAATAATACTAAATAGATACGTAATTCACTCGTTATCCACTTGCCACTTGAATTGTTATGGTATCTACATATTTTTTCGAATGGTGTAAATAGTCACGTATAGAAAAAAGGTTATACTGTCTGCATGCGGCATTTCCCTGTCTGACATGTTACATTATATCTAAGTGTTATTATTGTTGGTAACCGAATCAGTTAGTTATTTTTATTTTACGTTTTAAGTAGTCTCAATTCATAAATACCAGTTGGTACAACCAGTGTAGTTCGATCGGGGAGGTGCCACCGCCATACCTATTTCTAGCGTAAAGCAGTTCTTGCGTTTCAGTCGAAAATGTGGTTGCCGACTCACATATATGAAAGGCGACCTTTTTAGTCCTCGGGATTAGCAATGCATGTTTCATCGACTTCAGATAGAATCCCTGTTCTTTATAAATTTGCTTATTAGCTGATCTATGAACCGAATTACTCTTGATCGTACGTGATCTTACTGGTGTTCAGACAGTCTATGGATGTAACTTAGTGGCGTTTACAACTAAAGGACTGCGCATACCCACACTCTGTGCTACGTCGAGTTGATAACCGAAATAGTAGATAATTGTGTAATTGATCTCAAGGCTAATGAGGTCACCGAGGTCGTTCGACGATCGTTCTGCGTGAACTAGGCGTGCCAAATCGAAATTCAATACACTTAAGCCCAGCGCACATTATGACTGAACCGCACTACACGGGACCGTATAACGGAAACGCCTCTGATAATTTGGACCGTGTTACGGAAACGTCTCTTATAATTTGGACCGTATTACGGAAACGTCTCTGATAATACCAAAGCGCGATACAGGCGCTATGCACTGTGTTCTGTGGCTACATAATATTTACTTATAGCACTTTTCATGTGGTAATGAAAATATGAGAAGTCAACTTACTTATGACAAGTGGTAAGCTTACCACGGTTTGAGCTAATTAGCTTACAATGTTAAGAGACAATTTTACGGTAAACTACGCTTTTAATGTTGTTTTTAGGGAACGGAATCAAAAATAGTTACTATTATGTCTTTTCACAATTTTCATTTCTTTATCAACAACACATGACAACTAAATGAGTGAATGAGTTGTCGCTAATATTTAATCTGAGTACTAATTTTCGCTTAAGCTAGACTTTGCCCGAAGTGGATTGCAAGAGATTAAACTGCCTGCTGCGTGTTCTTTATTCTAAGTCACGAAGAAGATAAAAATATCTTATTTAATGAAACTGTAAGGCGTATTTATTTTTTCAGGTGGTAGATAATGATATGTAATTCGACCGGGTAGGTACCACCATCACACCTACTTCTAACGCGAAGTATTTCTTGCGTTCCGGGACTATAATCCTTTTAAAAATATGAACAAAAACTACAATAGACTTCTATGCCAGAAAAAAGTAAAAACGAAATACTTTATAACCAACAAATGTAACTGTAAATCATAAACGACATTCAAGTACTTTACCTTGTTTAATTCTACTGTAGATGCACTCATTCACAATGCAACAATGCCACCGAGCTACAAAACTTTAATTTGCTCGTTGGTAACTCATCTGGGAAGTCTTGTAACTGGTACTTAGAAAATTAAATCAGTTTGTCATTCCCTAACAATGGAATAAAATGAAAGGCCAGGCGGGCTACTTCTGTCCTTATTCTGGAAACGGTGCAAAAATTATCTAAGGATTTCTGCACTTTAGAAACAATTCCTTTCATAACAATGCGAAGGAAATATGGTACGAGTATAAATAAAATTTAAAGTATAAATAAAAATAATAAAATCTCAAAATTATATGTATCAAAGCGCATTATTACTCACCAATCGAATGCCATTAAATACTTATAAGTAATCACCTACACGTAAGTATCTATCTTATACAAATAAATTATAACTAAATGAAATCAGTATAATTTTATTGAAATACTTGTGATGATATACATAATTATAACTAACCTAAGATATTTAATTATCTGTTGGCAGTAAGCTAAACATGTAAACAGATATACTGATTTTAAAAGAAGATCTTTGCAGATGGGTAACAATTTGTTATTAATCGTAGGTACATTTACTAAGAGCTGCAGTAATAGAAGGAAAAGTCTGTATAACTTAAATATGACATAATAATTAATATTCAAGAGCCAATAAAAACTACTTAAAATAATTACCAATTTTCTTACATCTCCAAGTCCCAGAATTTAAGAACTTTTAATTACAAAATTCACTCCCAATTCTTTCAGAAACCAGGCCGCGTTAATTTCATCGCAAATAAACGGCAAATGGTTTAATTTTCCAAGCAGCCACCAGTTTCCGAAGAGCCAATACGATGATTTTACATTGTAAATTAATTGGAACTGCAGTTCCGCTAAAAGACGAAATGAATTCAGAATGCATAATAACACTACATTACATGCCATTTTCAGGGCTATATTATATGGCTAAGTATTTTTTATACATAAAAGTTGAATTTCTGAAATTAATTTTGTCATTAAATTTGCAAGTTGACGAATAGTCTACTGTTTAGTAGATGCCTAATTGCTATTTAGATTAAGTAATTGCTGAATACAGAGCTTTACTGAGGTTTACCAAAAATGTATTGCTAATGACTAATATGGAATGCCTCACATAACTGCTTCTTTACCTCATTCTTACGACCAGAACAACGCTTAACGCGTTATTAGGTAGAAATAGGAGTGACAGCCTCACACAGTGCCTCCGGATACGAACCACGATTCCACCACCTTCATACTCTCTTCTCACAAGGATTAAGAGAGCAGTGAAGCATAATACTAGGTTTTTCGAACGCAGATTTTAGACGGCCACCGGGAAGGTTTTAGTGCGGTAAAAATCCCACATAACCCGGCGCCGTTCCCACGGTTTCGGTTACCTTTTGATGATTTTCCCTTAAAAAACAAAAAAAAGGAATTGAAAATAATTGGTCAAGGTATCAAACAGCCGTGAATAAAAATTATCCAGCTAGTAATTTTCTTTCAACGATAGAATTTCTCTACGTTTCTGCTTTCTTCTACGATTATATGGGAATGCCTTACATAAGTACGGAGATTTCTAACGGATTTATAACTTAGAGGAACTCGACATTACGCTTGCTTTACCCAAATATATCTTACGCGAGTGGCACTCTCTGTCACTTAGTTAAATTAACTTCAGAGCACAATTTGAATAAACCATTTTCAAAATGAAATATCAAACATTAAGACTAATTCAGCAGTTAAGACAAGGTAATAAACAGAGAAACATACAGAGTTTGTAATATTGAATACAATTAAAAAAATGGATTGCCTTTGTAATATTAAATTGGTTCTGGTATTGAGTGAGATTCGTCTAAAGAAAGACTCTGGAGATAATTTCGTTATGTCTTAAGTTGTTGTAAGGATTCGTGTGGATTGACGTTGAACTTGAATAGCATCACTCCCTCCCTTCTATGTCGTATAAGGCAACAAAGAACTCTATAATTAAGTAAGGCACTTAACTAAATGATAAATGTGTTTGCGTGGTATAAAAAAGGGAACAAATATGTTTTGTTTATAGGATACCTATATAATTTTTTCTGACCCAATTTTCATATATTTTTTTATTAATTTCAAATAATTTCTTTGCAATAATACATTTTAAATGATGATGAACTCCTGTTGTTAAGGTGAAGTCTATCAATTACGACTATATACTCTTTCATTGTAAGAGAAGACCCATACCCAGCAATGGGACGATAATGGCTTAACGAAACAACAAACGCTAGACTAAGTGTTGATTGGTAGATCTTAAGTAAAGGGTAAAGATATTTAATAAAACAAATAAATATTTTATCATATATTACTCCCAATATTTCCTTAGTCGTTTAAGTTATAATAAATTTACATACTCCTAAAGAACATAGTCGTTTAGTTTCGAATCACAGACCTACAGAATGATAACCCCATTTCATACTATTGGACGAAAAAAGACTTAATGTGTCTTTTTGTGTTTGCCTTAGAATAGGGACGTAGCCCAGAATCCGCAATAGAAATCTAATTAAGCATTCGGTAATACGTTGCGTTGGTGACTTAAACAGCGGACCTCATTAATGGCTCTGGCCGAGCTAATGAGGTCGTTGAGGCTGTTCGACAACCTTTAGCTATATGCGTAATAGGATCCCGATAGCCATTCTATTGAATTTCTACATTCGCATTACATGAATTGGTATTCCATGTACTTGTTGTTTATGAAAACATTTCTGACTTCTCGAAATACGTATTAAATGGATACTACACATAAACGTATCGTAATGTTTGAAGCATTTTAGTAGGATTTTGTAATATCATTTCAAAGCTCATTATAAACTTCTCAATACTAAATTAATTCGCAATGCTGTTTAAAATTTATAAGTTCTAATAAATAAAACATATTTAATATTTCACTCTTTCATGTTGCTATTATCCTTTAATTTACTTTAATTAAACTATTAAAATTAAATAGTCTCTAAGTTGCATAAAAAAAAATTGCAAACCTATGAATACGCTTTGGTGATGTTCACCTTCACATATTACATGAGCTCATTGACCATTTACTTTGTGAAATATTTATTTCACGGACGTATATTGTGGGTTTTAAGGGGTTCGGACCCCTCCCATTCAAATGAATTTCATCCATCTTACTCGACTTGTCCAACAGAAAAAAATACATGCACCGCGCTGATTGTAGAAAACGGAACAGTTAGCAATAAAACGTGAAAGACTAAACTTGTTAGTTTAAAGTTTGAACTTTCTTACTTTTGAATAAAAACGCTTTCTACACTCATAGCCCCATACTAGGATTTTCTCCGTGTCGTGGATGCCACGGACACGCAAAGACGAATACACAAACACCCAGACCAAGAACAGAAGTTATAAACTCATCATTCATATTTCTGTCTGGCCGGGTAAGGTGACCGCTCCGTCACGCGGGTCGTCACATAAATATTGCGATATATACATTTCACATAACTTTTTTTAAAGGCACCTACTTAGAGTAACCTAAGTCATACATTACCCGCGACTATACTTGCGTTTTATAATTGCAGGTAACGTTTAATTTGTAAATGATAGATTTAATTGGCGTTAGAGCTATATTTTTTTTTCTTCCGCCCCCCGTCAGAGCCATAGCTACGTCCGTGAGTTATTTGATTCAAAGGAGTTACTCTCACTATTTAATAGTCGAACATTTGTAATTTAATATGATTTTGTAGGTATGACGGTACGTTCCGCCATGAGAACACTCCATAGTGAAATTATGAGCGCTAATGTGCCGGGACCGAGCACTCTCACCTGCCTTAAGTGTCCTAGTGTGTTAAAGGTATTTTGATTTCCGAAATGATATCTATACTGTTATCAAGAATCTAAAATGATTATCTCTGTAATTTATTTTATGTTGTTACAAATAAAAATATTTAAAAGAAATAATAAATATTATAGAGACAAAACAATTTTTTTTTGTTAGATAAAATTGATAATTCTTATCGATTACATCTGAAACCATTTAGCCTACTTATTTAAAAATGATATAGCTAGGTTATTTAAAAG
Organism: Cecropterus toxeus; assembly: GCA_018249875.1. Classification (NCBI taxonomy): domain Eukaryota; kingdom Metazoa; phylum Arthropoda; class Insecta; order Lepidoptera; family Hesperiidae; genus Cecropterus; species Cecropterus toxeus. The sequence goes on from DWNE01010012.1 coordinate 9,548, forward strand.
TTACTTTGTTATATATAAATTAAGACACTTATTACTATTATGTAATTAAGCTTATTTATAAACATATATGGAGACGCACTAATTTTATCCGAAAATATAGTCCGCATCAACATCAGACCGCATACTACATTAATTTTCCCTTTATTATTTATGCAATGTCATATTTATACAAGTGCTCATAATATAATAAACATGGATGAGGATGGAACTACTTTGTAACAATCCGCAATGAACATTTTTTTATTAATATATTTTTTTAAATTTTGAAAAAAATATTTTTCAAAAATATTTCATTTGTCTACAAATTGAGATACAATAATACGAGTATACAATAATTATAATATTCATACATTTATTATATTTTCTGAAATTATTGAAGTAGTAAATCATCAACAGAAAACCGATTAGTAGTGAAATTATGAGCGGTAATATACTAGAGTCCGAACGCTAATGCCGACCCGAAGTGGTCCGATGTAACTTAGCTCTAATTGGAATTCTACACGTTACAGATATTGTACGAATTTATGTGTGGACGTTATGGCAACGCAGTAAGGCTAATCTCTACATTCTATAGACTGTTGGACGTAACTGGCATAAGCCTTACGCTGTATAGCTATGAAATATGGTGGAGAATACAGCTACTGGGGTTAACTTATAGATATTCCAACATTTCTGGGATTGTTAGGATAGTTTGCCATGATACAATTTACTTATCAATAAGTCTACTTATCGCCCACGATTTAACGCCTCATGCACTTGAATTCAAAAATTTAAAATCATAAGTAATATACACTGTAAACAGCGCTGAACTTTAACTAAACTTCGATCAAATATTTTGATCGAAGCTTAGAAGCAATAAATTTCTTACAGGAATCCTTTACAAATGGAACTAAGAGAGAAATATTGTTTAATATTTTATATTTCGAATTAATTTGCAAAATTGTACATAAATAAATTAATATAAATAATATAAAACAATGTAAGGTTTATTAACAATAATTTGTTTACAAGCCAATACCA
>DWNE01010013.1:0-10565 GCA_018249875.1 Cecropterus toxeus
TTATATGTAATCAATATTGTTGTAATTCCAAAATGGCCGCCGCAACAAAATGGCGGAATACATATTTTTGTCCAACCTACCCAACATGGGTATCAGGTGAAAGAGCTTAATTTGTAGAATTAAATACAGTACGGAAAAAAGCTTATATTTAAAAATGGTTTTTGATATTAATTTATTAATATGTTAAGGGTACTTTCGATATGCGGTTTTATAGATTGCCGATATTATCCGGTTACATGGATCGTACAATTTTAACCAATTAATATTTATAAACTTTTATATCTTATGTATTTTTATATAAATAACCCATGTCTAGAGTAACACTGACTGTGCGACGGTAAATCGCATTATGTTTTCTAATATCGTCATGTGCCTTGTTTTCTGTGTGTGACGCGCATAAGATAAAACACACACAACGTATGAGGGATTTTTTTTATTTATTATTTACCATCTTTCTGTGATTATGATTTCTATCACTAACCATGAATTACAATGTTTCATATTTATACAGGGTTTCGTTATAACACATTTAAAAAATATATCAATACAACTGTAAGTATCTCAGATAAAAAAGAAATGTATAAAAAAATACATATTTTTAATATATAAAACGTTGAGTTCGACCATATTCAATTCGAAATTCAAGCATTCAAATTAAATGCAGATAACTATACTTCTTGACAAAACATCTCTAGATCAATGGATTTAGGTACGAACACTACATTTATATTTCTATCTATGAGATAAAAATCAATAGAAAGCCAATAACTTTTCCGTATATCGCTACGATGAACATTATAGGATTACAAACAATTATTTAATATCGAAAATATTAGAACCTCGTATAACTGACAAATAAAAAGACAACAGCACATCGATAATAATACAGTCTTATAAACTGCTATTACAGCATCACTACGCGACATTTATTATCATTATTCTACATAAGGTCAGCCGCATACATCGATTTTTGGGATTTTATATCTTGGTACATTTAGTAAGCTTTTTCTAAAATTTCTATTAGTTTTATTCATATGTCACATGGTAGTGAAATAAAAAAAAATATATCAAATTCAAATTCGTTTGATTATTAACTCGCAACTCAGTTTTAATTAACGTATCAATATTAACTCTTCAATATTTTTTGCTACTTAGTATTGTATGTGGTGTATTCCATTTTGATCACCCAGGTGATATCACCTAGGTGATCAAAGGCGACTCATTGTGTCCTTTGATCACCTGACACAATCACATGGATGATCATAGGCATGGGTGGATGATAAGGTCGCATTTATGATTATCTAGGTGTAACAAAAACTGCCATTTTAGGCATCTATTTTACGTGTTTTGTATAGATAATTAAAGGATACCGAAATAATATATTTTTTAAAGGGGATAATGTCTAAGGTGATCAAGGGACACCAATGAGTCGCTTCTGATCACATGGGTGATCGAAGTGGAATACACCTTTCATGTAAGGTATGGAACCTTTGAATGATCTGAAGTTTGTAATTGCTTCAATAATATCAGCTACGCGTTTAATCCTTTCGGCATATTTAAATAATACTGTACAACAATATAAAATGGATCAGTATATTATACGTGTACTTAAGTTTTTAATAAATTCGTGTTAAAACATCAAAAATCAAATCGGAAGATATCGCTGCGTTGCATGAATAATCCCACATTCCAAAATACATCAATTTTAATTTAAAGATACAGTTTTAATTGAAAAAGCCTGAAATTGAAAACTTGTTACTCTAACTACTGGTTATTGGCCTTTTAATATATTTTATATTTTCATTATTTTAACTTAATTGATTAGGATAATAACTACAATTAACGATTTCGTGTTTGTTGTTACTAATGCAATCAGCGACTTTACCTATATTAATATATGGAGTGTGTCTGTTTGTAACTCAATTAAGCAAGAACCACCGGTCGGATTTGCATGAAATTTTGTATGGATGAAGTTTATTTATCTGGTCAACTTTAGGCTACCTTTTGGTTTCTATATTTTGCACTATATAAAGATTACCACCATTTTTATTTCCCGTAGCGAAGCACGGATAGCTACTTCAGTGATTCGATAAAGAGATGTATGCGGCCGCCTTAAACTTAGCACAATTAACGGTTACGACATACGAAGGCAGTTCAGCTGTCGCGCCACCAATTCCGAAGCCGATGTAGCTTCTGCTCCAATCGTCATTCACTTGGCTGTTCACCTGCAAACATATTTTTTATGTAATTCACGTCTCAATTTCTCTGTGCATTATACTCGTCTTCACAAAATTAAATTATTTTGTGGGTCAATGTATACGTTTTTACAATAAACTTCCTATGGAAATCAGAAATTTGACAATTAGTTAAATACAAGCCATTGATTAAGACAAAACTTTGCCGCAAAGCAAATTAACAATTTCTGAATACATAGAAGACAAAGCAGCTTGGGACTGAATAATAATATATATTTCAATGGTTAATTAATTGTCAAAGTGTAGCATATCTTGCCAAACATGCTTCACGTTTAGTTAAATGTAAGGCAATATACTGGAGCTAGTTTTTTATTGCCCACGTAATAAACAAGATGGTTAAAAAGAATACAAAGTATTACAAAGAAAAAAGACAAATCCGCTGAGTTTCTTAGCGGATCTTCTCAGTTGAGATCATCTTCCGATCTCGTGGTAGTGTAAGAAAATATAGTGTATATGACAATTTGTAAGTGCCCCCGTGGGCCTATATAAAAAAAATAAACATTTCATTTCACTGGTTGTTATTAATTTTAAGAGAGAAAACATTCGAAAACGTGCGAATAATATAATAATTCGTAATTAATTCTAAAAAGATCGAATTATTCGCAATTTTTCGAACTATTTGTTTTTTTTTTATTATTCGGGAACTTTCGAATAATTCGAAATACCGAATTATTCGATTCGAGTTTCGAATAGTATTATTTCGATCTATATTCGTGCGTCAGCTGCGTGTAGTCGCGGAACACCTCGTCGTACGTGTCGTCGTCGTTGTTCAGTACAGACTAGTAAGGAGTAGCGTTCTGACCGTCGTTGTTGTTGTGCTTGGCGCGCACGAGCCGCTCGGGGTGCGAGTGCGCCAGCTGCGTGTAGTCGCGGAACACCTCGTTGTACGTGTCGTCGTTGGACGACATCTCGCTCTCGCGCATCTCCTCGTTCAGCTTCGTCAGCCTCAGCCTGCGATCATATAAAGTGATTGAAAGGGGGGTAGAGCATAGTTCAAATACCACTTTTACATCGGTTTTAGCATGAAACGGATCTTTATAGTGGATGAGAAGCGTCCGTCTTTATGTTTAAGAGTGCCACTCTTGAGACATATCTAAATTCTTCAAAAAGGAACCGTTTTTTTAGATGAAGTAGATAACAGTTACGAACTAAGTCAGATTTATTAGAGTTACAAACGATATTATCAAAGTAAAAAGTAGTGATAAAGGTAATAAAAAATTATTATTATTTTACAACATCACCACCTATTGATTGGTTGATTATGCGCCAAATATAATAAAATTATATATTAATAGGAAATATTTTTCACCAGAACAGTAAGGTGCTTGACTTTTTCATTAATGTCCATCGTTGTCATAACATCATTATCAACCCTAAAACATTGTAGCTAACCTGCTGAGCTTTGTGATACATCAGTTATATAAGATCGATTTTTGGTTGCAGACTCACTGTCATATGTGGCAACCACCTTAATCGTTTTTAGTGCTTGAATTCAGTTAGAACTTCTGTTCTTCGGCAGTGGCCGCTTAACATCAGGTGGACTGCGTGCTCGTTTGCTACTTCAATCTTATAAAAAAAAACTATCGAAAATCATGTAATATGGCAAAATCTTTCGACACGATTCTACATAAATAGGCTTACAAAGTGACGATGTCAGCGTTGGCGTTAGTGACGGCGATATCGAGCGGCGTGCGACCCTCGCAGTCCGTCAGCGACTGGTCTGCACGATATCGTAACAGTAGACACACCTGGGACCATAAATTATTATGTTTATTATATATTACATATTTACTCGTTGACCCGTCACACTTTATCCCATCTTAACTTTTAATTTTCCCTGTCAAACATCATAAATTTACCATACAAAATTTTAAATTGTCAATGATTGCGAGAACTTTTACATAACGATAACAAATACAACTAAAAAGGATAAAGTATCTGTATCTATAAATATCAGTTCACGCGTAATGCCGTGATTAAGGGATTTTTTTATATATATATAATTATTTAATAACAGTACAAAGAAAATACAATAATAAAAAGACATAAATATAATATATAATAACTGAATATACACTAAAAATAAGAACATCGCAAAACGTTAGCCATTTATTATACGTGGTCGTTTTATTGTATGTTAAGAGTACACGTAAAGTTAATCTTATAAAGTTTTTCTTTTAAACTCAAACGTGTTTTGATTGTTCAAATCAGTAGGAAACTTTATTTTTTAAATTAATAAATTAATTACCTGTGCAGTATGGCCGGCCTCTGTAGCAAGATGCAGCGGTGTCTTGCCGTCTTCGTCTTGCGCGTTCAGTTTACTACCGTTTAAAAGCAGGAACGAGCACGCCATCACGGAGCCCTGAAATATTAAATTAATAATACTAACTTTGATTTAAAGTTCTTTGTGTGACTGGAACTCAATTGAGACTTTAAAGATAGTATCTGATGACTTATATAGTGTGAGTAAGCTCTTATATATGTATGTTATAAGAATGTGGTATATGCGGTAGGTATTGAATGCGCTGCGTTCGTATACTCAATAGAAAAGTAAACGGATAGACGTCAGTATGATTCTGGAAATAATTTATTTCGGTGTAGTAGGTACTCGTCAAGAATTATTTTCCGTTTTCCATGCAATATTGGTAATTGACGCATCAACTGCGTGGTGTTCTGAGTTGACAGTATTTGTGTGACTGTGTGTTAGTGTTCATATTAGTATGCATGTGTTCGTATACACGTAAATTTACGTATGTACTTACGTTGTGCGCGCATGTGTGTATGACTTATTATTATTAAACTGAAGTAGCAAATGAGCATGCAGTTCTCTTGATGGTATGTGGTTACTACCACTCATGGACATCCGTAAGCAACCTCATATAAAACGGGGATTCTATCTGAAGACGATTGAAGATGCGTTGCTACTCCCGAGGGCTAAGGTAACCACACCCTTCCACCTCAAGCAAGAACTGCTTCACGGTAGGAATAGTTGTGGCGGTGGTACCTCCCTGGTTGAACAACATTGGTTCTAAGACCTGGTGAGTTTGTTTGTGTGCTGAATCGGCAACCACACCCTTGCACCTCACGCAAGAACTGCTTCACGCTAGAAATAGGCGTGGCGGTGTTGCTTCCCCGGTTGAACTACACTGGTTCTACTAGGGATGTGAAAAAATATTTGATTATTTAATAAATCGATTATTTTTAGGACAATTGATTTCATGACCATAAATAATCGATTTTAAATTAATCGATTTTTATTTACACTTCGATTTTTTTCCGTAGCTTTGAATTACTAAAAAGATTATTTATTTTGAAGTTTTAGGTTTTATGTTAGATATTGTCTTTTTTTTTGGTCGTCAAGTTACATATTGTACACATTGCCGTTTTTTTTTTGGTCGCCAAGTTACATATTGCCGTTATTTTTTGGCCGTCCGCGAAGTTTTCAATTAAAAAACGTTTTTTTTTATTCTATTTTTTTTTGTAAAAACATCGATTTTTGGAAAATCGATTATGTGATTAAAATATAAAATCGATTAATTAATAATCAATTTTTGCCCAGCCAAGTCAAATCCCTAGGTTCTACCAGCAGGTAAACATCTGATGGCTCTGTGTGCGTGCGTGTTAATGTATGTACGTGTGTACTAACGCTGAGCACGGCGTGGTGCAGCGGCGTGCGGGCGCGCGCGCCGGCGGCGGCCACGTCGGCGCCGGCGGCGAGCGCGGCGCGCATCACCGCCACGTTGTGCGCCCGCGCCGCGCGCGCCAGCACCGCGCCCGCGCACAGCGCGCCCGCCTCCTCCGCGCCCTCGCACTCTGCGACACACACACGACGTTACGCGTTAAGCTATGTAGTATGTACGACGCAGAAAGTTATTATATTAATTTTTTGTACCTTACAATATATTTTTATTCTAACAAAAAATACTTTGCGCAAGGTATGTATATGTAGGTACTGTTTTGTCTATTTTTTTAATTACTTCTTCTAAGTTAAAAATATATTTATTTCAAACAAAAAAAAGTACAGTACATTTTTGCATTTTATAACTAGGGTTTCTATGTGATGACTCGTGTTTTATGTGACGATAGAGACCAATGGAGTGGAGACAGTTTAGTAATTCAAACCAGAACACAGCAGCGTATAACACTGCTGTTATTGAGTAATAGTAGGTATGGCGGTAGTGCTTCCAGAAACGAACCACAAAGAGTTCTACCACCTGAATCCTTTGCGACTACTTTGTGGATACCGTGCAAACTGTCGCTTGTAATGGACGAACCTACTTCTCCCTAACTGATTAGATACTTTTATATAACTTACCAAAATCATCATCTTCGCCTTCAGTGGACGAGTGGTCAGACGGTAAACTGAGCCGAAGCGAGCGACCGGCAGCCAACTCTGCCCCCACTTCTAACACGGGACTGCCCTCTGACGACTTGCTCGGACTGTCCGATGCTGCAACGGGCATAATTTTCAGGTAAAAAGCTGCATAATAGAAGGAAAAATGTATAAAGTTAATTTATATTCCTAATAATATGTAACAGATACTATCGAAATGCGGTTATTGAATTTTTTCCCATTATTTTGACCCATTTACATGGATTGTAGTTACGGCGAAACTGTAGTGGCGACGAGAAACCGTTGTTAAGCACTAGTGGTAGATTAACCTATCTATTGACCTTACGTCTAGTCCGTTTTTCTTTTTTAAGTTCCATATCACGAAACGTATTAAAATATACATTATCTATAAATACTTACTACTTGTGTTGCTGTTGATATCACTTTTGTCCTCAATAGTTTCAGGAACGGCTGGTGGCGCACGGACTCTGCAAAAATAAATGATAGTGTGCAATTGCGAACGTGGTACACATACATACAAAAATAACTGCACTGTTTCTACCACCTGGTAAGTAAGACCAGGTGGTAGAAACAGTGCAGTTCGACTAGGTAAATACCATACTACACGTAATTCTTTCATGTTTCGGTGGGGGTGTGGTTGGTGCCTAACTTTCATACGAGGCAATTATTATGTTCTATATGAAGTTGGTTACAGTTACAGATGTCCGTGGGCGGCAGTGGCCTCTTGCCATTATCGCATTATTAATTGCATTGAATTTGTAAAGGAATCTTAGGTAAAAGTAAAATCGTTAAATGTGTAAACGTAATAGAGTTTAGATTTCTGTTCTGAGTCTGGCTGTTTGTATATTCGTTTTTGTGTGTTAATGGCACCCACGACACAGGAGAAAATCCTCCTGTGGAGCTGTGAGTGTAGAAAACGTTATTATTGTTATTAACGATGGTTTTAATTAAATATATATATTTGAATATATATCACGGGTACCCACGCTATTACGATCACGCGATTTTTTTAATATCTTTTTAACGATATGAGTGTAGAAAGCGACCCGCGTGGCCGAGCGGTCACCATACCGGTCTGACGCGCAGTGGGTCCCGGGTTCGATTCCCGGCCAGACAGAAATATGAATGATGAGTTTAGATTTCTGTTCTGGGTCTGGATGTTTGTGATTTCGTGTTTGTGTGTCCATGGCACCCACGACACAGGGGAAAATCCTAGTGTGGGGGCTATGAGTGTAGAAAGTGTGTTTGTGTGTTTATGTGTATACCTGCGCCTGGCGCGTCGCACGGACCAGCGGCGGGCGGCGGGCGCGGCGGGCGCGGCGGGCGCGCGCGCGAGCGTGCTGGCGGCGCTGCCCACGATGTCGCGCACGAACGACAGCGACACGTACTTCGCGCGGATCCACGCCTCGCGCACCGACCTGCTCACACACGTACTATACTGACACACGTATCGTATGAATTCGGAAAATTTTCAGAAGTGTATTCCACTTTGATCACCCAGGTGTAATCACCTAAGTGATCTAAGACGACGTATTTGGTCGACCTGACACCTGAGACATAGTCGCCTGGATGATCAAAGGCAAGTTCAAGAAAATATATTATTTTAGTATCCTATACAAAATACGTGAAATAGGTGCCTAAAATTATGAAATGATAAATGAAGTGAAGAATGATAATAGTCGCTTATGATCACCCACATGATTATGTCTCAGGTGATCAAAGGATACCAGTGAGTGCCTTTGATCACCTAGGTGATATTACCTGGGTGATCAAAGTGGAATACACAAAAGCCGGCACTCATCGGGATTGATTTTATTACGCTACCTTTCCCCCCTAGAACTGTTTCCTTAGTCCCTACTATGTAGTGAACGGTACGAACTATGAGTTTTTTGTTTTGAAACGCTTTGTTTTTTATGTTTAATTAAAATATAGATAATTTTACATGTTACGTTAAACGGTATTGAGTTTGATATGAATCGAGCTGTGAATGGATCATGCAAAATGTAGCAATAAAGTACACAAAATTATTATTTGTAATATCTTTATCCCAAAGATAATTCATGTAAAATTAATCAAAAAAAAACCCTTCAACTTACGTTTCGCACTCAGGCGTGGCTCTAGGAATGGTAGCACCGTCAGTGTTAGCTTCATATATTAAGTTCACTATATTGTTGCCCAATTCTGCCATTACCTGTTAAAATATAACGTAAAATTATCCCTTTATTTCATATCGCAATATATATTTTAAATATTATAATTATAGTGGCAATAATAACACAAAAAACCGGCCAACTGCGAGTTGGATTCGCGCACTAAGGGTTCCGTACCATCATTTATAAAAAAAAAAACACACTCCGTTCTATGGGAATATTAATCCTCCTTAATTATTTATTTTATTTTGTTTTTAGTATTTGTTGTTACAGTGGCAACAAAAATAATTCATCTGTAAAAATTTCAACTTTCTAGCTATTACTGTTCATAGTCTTGTGACAGTCAGACGAACAGCGGTGTCCTAGTTATAAGTTCCTTTTGGGTACGGAACTCTTGCAATTTGGTGGTGAAAGCACCCATTGTGGTTCGACTTCAAAAGCACCGCCGCGACGCCCTTTTCTGCCCAATAAAACAGTTTTAAGTGCTTCTGTGTTATGATCTAACGGGTTTGGTGAGGGATACATACTTATCGAAGGCGTTCCAACTTAGTCCTCAAGCTTAGCAACCCTTTGAGGGCAAACGACAATATTATAAAATAAAAACAAACAAAAAATGTAGGTATCTGAGACTTACCTTAATAATATCAGGCTCCCAATCATCCAATGTGAGAGATCTGACTTTGCTGACGTGCACTCCCAGTGAGCGGTGGATACCGGAACACTCTACAACAAATATTTTTATATCACAGACATATATAACCAATAACAATGAACAAAACCCAATTTCAACTAGAATGATTACTCAATTGTGGATAGTACCTTAAATGTAAGTGATTTAATACAGTTTTTATTAGTTTATTTAATACAATCGTATTTAAAGTGGTTTTAGTAGTAGACAGATTTTAGTAATAGTTAGACAAATCAGTGGCGGTTGCCTGAGATTCAAACCTCCGACCCTCGATTTAGAAGCCGTTTGAAACCTTAGGCAATTGCAGCTCATTATGCCTTTATATTATGCAAAGATGAAGAAATAAAACATTTTTCTTTAGGTTAACAAGATATTAGTTTTTAAATAACTCCTTTTTTATTTTTTGTATTTAAACAGTCTATTTTTTGTCTTTTGGCCCATCAAATATAATGTGTTATTCACTAACCTATACACAAAGTAATTCCCAAATTGATACTGGCCCATCGTGGATTCGGGCTGCCGCAGTCGCAGCAGTTGTTGTTTCCGGGAATGCTTAGCAACTGCTCCCATATCCTTGAAAATAAAAAAATAAACATTACACTCTAACACCGTATTAATTGCCTTTGGCAATCATAAAATACGTCACAGGACGCCTGGCAGATGAGAAAAACATCGTGTTCGTGCACGTAATAACTAAAGACTTCATAAATAACCAGCTTGCGATAGGAACTAAATATATAACATAATAGAAATAACGCCATTTACGAAATGTTCGTACAAAACTAAACCAAACTAGCCTCGAGGAAAAATTGGTTGTCTGTAAATTCGTCATAAATAAATTATACTACCTCACAAGCTATCCTTTCAAACTTAGCTTTGAAAAGTTAAACCTTCAAAATTTGCAAGATTACTACTAAATCGTAAAACTTTACTTTAATTGTAATTCTAACCAAATCTATGGACCCCAGGGTCTGAAATAAAGACTATTATTATTATTATTTATGACGACCCGCGTGGCTGAACGGTCACCATATCGGTGTTACGCGCAGTGGGTCCCGGGTTCGATTCCCGGCCAGGCAGAAATATGAATGATGAGTTTAGATTTCTGTTCTGGGTCT
>DWNE01010014.1:0-10565 GCA_018249875.1 Cecropterus toxeus
GTCCATGGGCAGCAGTAACCACTTACCATCAGGTGGGCTGCTTGCTCGTTTGCTACTTCATATTTATAAAAAAAAAGGACTACATAGGAACCATCTTAGTCCTCGGGAGTAGCAACGCATCTGTGATCGACTTCAGATAGAACGCCTGTTCTATATGAAGTTGCTTACAGATGTCCATAGGCAGCAGTGGCTGCTTACCATCAAGTGGACTGCATGCTCGTTTGCTACTTCAATGTTCTACTACTACTTCAATCTTCTGATAAAAAACATGTCCTCGACTGAAGAAAAGGATAACTACGAAAATTCATTTATAGGAAAGTTTATATTGAAACATTTGGTATTCAACTTTAACGGTGGCAACTCATGCTCCTGTTGTCAGGGGTGGTCAATCTCGCCCGTTTATTTTTATGGGGCCGTTTTATTATCGAGTAATGCGTGAAACGGTTGATTTTATATCACCATATCGTAATGATCGGATTAGAACCTTTTTTATCCGTGTTGATTTATCTCTCGTCCACGCTTAAAGATTTTACTGCAGACGATGTTATTAAGGTGAATAAATTTTTATATCGTTTCATTATTAATATAAATTTAAGGCGTTCCTATAAAAATGTCGTAGTGATATCACTACTTTTATTGTCGTTTCGATAATTAATCGTTATGTAAAATTGGACCTGTTTTCTGATAGAGATATGCTTGCCGATCCAAATACTAAAAGCCGTTTCAATATAATAGGTAACTACTAATGATACTAATAATACTTTTTGGTTAATTTAAGATTCATTCTGTGCGCTTAAACAAGATATCTTAAGTAAATAAAAATTATACCTTAATTAAGACCTCTTTGAGCAAAACAATATGAAATTAGTTATTTGACGTATACGATCTACTAAACACCTAGGAGATATAAATTTACTTTGAATTGATTTTTAATTTACATCTATTTAAAGATTTGCACTAAATTGTTTTCTTAACCGATAAAATAGCATCCTAACAAATAATTTTGGACAATACTTGGATATTAGAAAAAAGCTCTAAACTAAAAGCAATTAACACATACGTTCACATTTCATACTAACAAGATAAACTTTATTGTTTTTTTACCTAACCCTTTATAACTAAATGTATTAAACAAGAGAGTATTCCACGTAAATCCGTCTACATGTCACTACACCGAGCACTAAACACTTCATGTAGGTAAGATGCAACAATAGAATTTCTCTAGCACACAATAACTTACACCAAAAGCTAATAATACTCAGTCAACCAGTATACATAAAACTGCAAATTATGTACAAACTATATATGTGTGTGCACTAAACGATTGTTGCAAAGAAATTAGCATGTCGCCGGTGTGGTCATCCCCACGGTGCATGTGTGATACACACTACACAACTTTGTGCACACAAATGCATTCGAACACTAAGTTTCGCGTTTTGCACGCTTCTCCGGGTTGTGCTTGTTACGTTAGGTTGCTTTACGTCAAATTGATTGATCGTGATAATTTTGTGCCTTCTGTCGTGAAGCGAAGATTTCGTCAATAATGTTCCATAATGTTCTAATTGAAGTATTCGTGATTTGGTACGGGACGTAAATAAATTAAAATGTGAAAGTGACATTCAAAACAATATGGAAAAGTAAAATAAAAGACTGATGTAGTGACGTTACTAAACTAGTTGCCCTGTTTAAATAGTGAAAAATAACGATATTAATAGTAGCCTATAAGTTGACTAGGCAAGAATAAGCTACATCCATGTAAAATGTATGCAAATAGGCCGGTCGTTGAGAACTTATCTATAGATAAATAGCTTTTTATAAATTTTGTAATAAATTGTCGTATTTCTATAAATATGCAGCACAAGTTACATTGGATTGGAGAACTAAATTCATATATTTATATAAAGCCTAATAATTAACTTTTAATTTATTACTTAATGAAAGTAAAATCATTTGGGAATTAAATAGGAAAGGCTTGATAAAACACTAATGCATCACATTAAAATTAGAACTAGGTTAACAAAGACGCGTTTAACGAAACGGTCTCGAACCATACACGCATGCAATACATTGACAGCGGGTGCGTTGACCGCACGTTTGTTACACCTGCAAATATAAACGAGCATTCGCGGGACCAATAAATGCAACGCTATGTGTATGTGTGAGTGTTCATTAAGCCTCTTGAGGGCTGTTCATACATCGCGTTTGGAAATATCTCAAATGACAGTTTATACATCTGAAGACATCTTATACGTATGAATGAATTTGTTTATGAAGTAATGAAATAATTCATGCGGTACAAATTATTTTTCTAATTGAGTAAGTTTGTTTTTAAAGAATTAAAACATGTTGAAATACATTTTGCACCTATGTATATAATAAAATATAATACCTAATTATAAATAATTAAAAAAAAAACTTAAAGATTTTACTCCGTTAATACTTTTCTTTTAGTTTGCATTAGGTTATCAATTTCAGGGTACTAAATACTTTATTTAATTGAAATCTTATGAGTAATCAATGTTCTGCCTTTTTTAATAACTTGTTTGTAAAAAAGCTTATGTGTCATACTAACCACGTATGGACTAAATGTTCATTTTATTGTGTTTCGCAAATTTTACTAGACATTTACATTTTAATCATAAACATTAAACTGAAAGTAATTTAATCGTTTTTAGGCTCAATTCATTAGGCGTGTCTTTACAACAAATATCAATAATATAAGTTTACACTAGATGGCGTTGTACCATGTACCGAAACTACTTGAACGAGCCCTTATACGGGGAAAATTTAAGTAACACACATTGGTTTTGTTTGTACGCGTGTTTACGTGTAACTCTCGAGGAAATTTCTACATGTGCCATTTAATATCATTTCGAAGTACGTATACATTGATAAGAAAAAATAAAATAGGTATATGTACGAAATATTCAATGCATTTGCTAATATAAATTTATAATTTCGGTATCTACTTTGAAGTTTATAATTTTCCATACAAGAGTAAAGCGATTTTTAGAACTCTTCTGAAGTGTAGAACTATTTAAGATATCGGCATAATTTTTTAGTCTTTTCGCAGTGTAAATTTTAGTGAACTGTCCCAAAACACATATTGCAGTAAACGCTTGTATCAATGAATGCGCAAGCGCACACGGGCGTGGGCAAATATCATGCCCTCGCTAATTCCTCAATGTTGACCGGCCAGCCCATCGTTGGAGAAATTGTGATACCTTCATGATGGTAATAGCAAACGAGCTTATAGTTTGATTCCAGACGCTTTTAGAAGTCTCTAGAAAGTAGCTCGAGCAGTTTATTTGATGTAGACTGTGTGCGTGTTGGATTTTGTAGAACTTTTCGTGTTTTATCTGATCCTGTTTTATACATAAGTACTTTTTACTCGACTGCGTCAGAGGGTGATGTTTTTCTAGCGTATGTATGTACGTATATAAGAATTTATTAAAGCTAGAGACACGAATCTAACATCATTGTGATAGAACAGCAAAAGGTGGAGATGTGACGTCACAAACGAACCACGAAGATTTGTACAGTTTTTAGACAAAGGGAATCTTGTCTTATCCGAAAAATCGAGACGACTAAATACGTTTAAACTAATCCACAAGACATCCGTCCAACTAATACTTCCTCATGATTTTGGAAATTCTAAAGCCGCTAACTCCTAGAAATACGCCCTATAGATTCCATGGCGTGAATGAGGACGCATAGATGCTTCAAATCCGCAATTTATCGGTCAAAGTGATTCGAATGAGCTCTTAAAATGGCGCTTTTCTGAACAGATGACCTTATTTCGTAATTCTTTCCTTTACCAGGATGTAATAAGATCTTTTTGTACGAGAGATCCACTAACCAATTGACCGCTACAATCCTGAAGTTAGTAAATTTAAGGTTGCTACCACTCCTAGATTTTTGCAAGTAACTGTGTAGTTTGAAGACACCATAATTTAATTCTCTAAAAGTAAAAAAAAAAAAAATTGAACCTGTATTGTTTAATCGGGGTGGTACCACCGTCTCACCTATTTCTAATGTGAAGCAATCTTTGAATTTCGATGGAAGGTCTGATTGCAGGAGGCGACCATCTTGGTCGATCGGTTTGCTTATTTTATGTCATAAATCAATTTAAACCACACAAATATACATTCTTCATGCTATTAGAGAGGAAACTTGAAATCAATGAACTTAATCCCCAGCGTAGAAAATTCCTATAGCTACTGACACCAGATAATTGCGGCCTGTAATACAGGCTTTGAGGGCGGATTACGAGCGTTATGCCGCCCGCCCTGACTCTCTCGTTTATATCTCTTTATTATACCGTCGTTAATTAATTTATATTAGTGCATGGCAGTGAATTACAACTAAAGGTATTTTTTTTTAATTTTCATACGATTAATGAAATAAACTTTGAAAAAATTTATTATATATTTAGTTACAGTTTACAAAGATGCCGTTGCAGGGACCGGTTAAATTCCTTTCTTTGTAGTTAAGAAGTTGAAATCTTTGAATAATGTAATTGAATAAGTGAAAAATAAATAAGTGAAATATAGCATTTATAATTCACTTGTTCTATCTCATATTTATCTGGTAAAAAAATTAATCAGGCTTACACCAAATGCCGTTAGCTACATTAGTAAAACACTCGTTAGTGTATGAAAAATTGAACAAATTTGAAATACGTATATAAATAATTAAATTTATATCCTAACTAGATTTTCCCTGCGGTTTTACTCGCTGCTATTTAAGAAAAAACAAGCATAGCGTGATGTTATATAGCCTATGGCATTCCTCGTTGAATAGACTATTAAATTTATATCCTGACTAGCTTTTCTCTACGGTTTTACTCGCTTTATTTAAGAAAAAACAAACAATTAAACATAGCGTGATGTTATATAGCCTATAGTCTTCCTCGATAAATTGAATATTTAACACAAAAATACTTTTTAATTCGAAGATTAGCGCGTTCAACCAAAAAAACAAAATCTTCAGCTTAATATTAGTATATATTTCATAATTCATTTTATTACCAGTATAATTGTATAGAGTTCATCTTCATATCTACATTTCGGTCATAATAATAAGTTATACATCGACAAACAGTTTGCACAAACGCCCAACATATTTATTTACGCAATCATCGCTCCCCTACTCGGGGATGGGACCCCAAAATGTTCATCTAATTGGAGATCAAAGGGGGGCGTGTAATCGCGTATACTTTGT
This sequence comes from Cecropterus toxeus, assembly GCA_018249875.1. Taxonomy (NCBI): domain Eukaryota; kingdom Metazoa; phylum Arthropoda; class Insecta; order Lepidoptera; family Hesperiidae; genus Cecropterus; species Cecropterus toxeus. The sequence continues at coordinate 5,224 of DWNE01010014.1, forward strand.
GCGTACTCGATAGTGGCACGATGAATGCCCTAAAGCTGTACTGGATGTGACTTCTTTTATAAAGCTTTTTACAGCAGCGAAATAACATTTTGTCGATTTTATGTGGCACTTTGTTCGTTGAACTGGTATGCTTTACAAAAAATGTACTAATAATGATAATGAAATTTGTTTTAATTTAGGTACATCGTTAATATACTTATTTGTAAATAAATTATATTATGTCTAAATGAAGTATGCAATGCATTATTTTTTATCGTTAATTTATTTTATTCATTTCAAAGACTGATGATTATACCGTCGAATGTCGTCAATCATAAGACTTATTTAAAAAAAAATAACGTTAACTCATTTGTACATCGTGCATGTAGAATAAAGAAATAAAAACAAAATCCAGTTACCAGTATAATTTGCTCCTAATGTGCTCAAGTTTTCCTATAATATAGTTATAGTATCGTTTGCCTATAGTATAGGCAAACTTGGAGCCCTATACCATATCCAGTACACCTAATTCTATGTCAGGATATGCGTTGATGACCACCAGAGTCTATTGTTTTTGTCGATTACGGGACTATTTGCCCGGAATAATACTACCCTCTCATTATTTGGCAATGAGTCAGTTTTGGGGATGGTCACCCTATTTCGGTTATAGAGTTACCGCTTATAAACGATTATGAACATGGTGTGAACGGACTGACATAACCTCGCATGAGTAGATGAGCAATTATGCTGTCTATACATGTTATGTTATAATATAGGTATATTATTTACTTAGGAGCTTTTTCATTTGACTTACTCCTTTTATATGGTATTTTTTAGGGATCCGTACCCAGAGAGTAAAAAGGGACACTATAATTAAGATTCCATGGTCTGTCTGTCCGTATGTCTGTCACCAGGCTGTATCATATGAGCCGTGATAGCTAGAAAGTTGAAATTTTTACAGATGGTGTATTAATATTGCCGCTACAACAGATGATAAAAACAGAATAAAATAAATATTTAAGGAGGGCTTTTATATAACGAAATGCGAAATCTTGTTACCCTTTTTATAGACAATAGTTCAAAACCTTGTGTGCACAAGTCGATTCGCACTTGGCCAGTCAATTTCATGTCACATCTGATATTGAAGGTATCAGAATCAGTAACTGAATCAGTGAATAGTAAATCAGTATCTGAATCAGTAATTCATGTCATATCGGATATTGAAGGTGGTAGAACCTTTATAATTCGAATCCGGAGGCAACACCACACCTATCGGGAGTTGGAAGAGGCTACTTACCGTCAGGTTGACTGCATGATCGGTTGCTATCATTTTAAAACTTACCAAATCATAGATATCAATATTAAAACAGTACTCGCGATGTGTAAGTAAGTTACATTGCGTTTGGTTCGTCATCGTTTACCTTAATAAACTCTTCATGGGGAAGCTTTATAAGTGTCTGGGAAACCAGATTATTTACAATCATTATCATTACTTTAAATATACATTCTATTCTTGCCAATGCTTGGGGGCGTAAGGCGAAGTCTCCTTTCTTATATTCACTCATAGACTATCATACTGGCCAACTGATCAACGAATTAATAGACATTCAATACATTTGTAACACCACCACACCTAGTTCTTAAGTGAAACAGTTCTTGCGTTGCAGTGGAAAAGTATAGGTAGTTGCCGGCTCACTTATTTATGAAGTGACCATCGTACTCCTCGGGAGTAGCAACGGATCTGAGATCGACTTCAGATAAAACCCCTGTTTTATCGTTTGTTACTTAATACTAATAAAAAAAAAACATAAATGAAACTAAAAATTAACAACGAAACTACGACAAAGTGAAGCGCTCAATAAACACTGTGTCGAAAGACATTTAACTCTACTACTGTTTGCGTAAGAGCCACCTCTTCTATCTAATTAACATCAAATTGATTCGTTTCGTATGGGAACGAACGCCTATCAAAGAAAGTAGTTCATTGCACGTCAAATTAACAGTAATTTTTGTGTAAACATTGTGTATGGAGTGAGTTAGCATGTCTCTATATCAAACGTAGATTGACTCTACACGCTCGCTGCGTCTATTAAGGTATTTATTGTTGTAACTTGTGTTATTAATAACATTACCGCCTAATTAATAACTTATTAATTAGGTGCTAATAAATACCTGATGGCCAGTTTCTTGGGCTTTTAAAAAAAGAAGGTATAATGCACCCTGTATCGTATCATAGAACCGTCGTATCAGAAGCACAAATAACTCTATCATTGTTAAAGGTAATTATACATGAGCGAAATCTCATGTCGCAGTAGCCGATAGTTTCTGATTATCGATTGTCGTCTGTCAAAATCGCTGACTACTACTTGTCGTCAACCAACGACCGATTATAGTCGTTAACGATAGGCATAGGCAGTGACAATCGACGGCAGGCGACGACAGGCAACGAAATTCGGTGACCGTTTGCGACAGTCAATGTCGTTATATTGCCTCCGTTAACGTTTGGTTTTTAGAACAAACCTAATAAAAGTTTCTTTATCAGCGAAGCACCAAATTAAAAATAAGCAATCGGTATTACATGTAAGTAGAAACGGCACTCCTTAGTCGAAATCTGTTGGGCACACTTAAATTTCGACACTGAGTGCCTCGTATCAATTGAGGCTTTGTTTCCGCGGCCAACGCCCTCAACGCCATTTGCCGTCTTTTACAATTAACTCGATTTTGGTTCAAGTTTTAGACGCCAGCGGGAAATGCTTTTGATGTAAACTTTAATACTGACTACTGATTTTTGACGTAATCGTAATAATGACTTAGGTACCTACTAATCATTCAACTAACAATTGGATGCAGTAAGATATTAATGAAAACTGCGAAAAGGTATGATATGATTATTCGCCCCTAAGTCGTAGCACGTAAAAGCCCCAAGCTCATCCGCCATTTTCTTTGAGCTGCATATAGTTCAGCGCCTGGTATCGGGCGTTATCGCTCACTTTGAGAAACACTAGTTTCTAGATTATTTACTGTCTTGTGTACTGATTGACTGTTCTGGTTGTCTACTAGATTGTTTACTGTGCACATTTTTTTTTTACTTTTGAACATTTTGAACTTTCTCGAACGCTCATCGTCTGTAACTTGTACCACACCTCACCGTTTGTTTACCTCATTACATCTCCGGTTAAAACTGTGCTACAACTGTGAATCGGAGGACCGACACCTGCTATCATTGACTCTCGCCACTCAATTACTTCTCATTCCGGGAAACTTTCTGTTCCATATTATGTACTTTTAGGGAATTTTATCACTTTCTACGAATTAAACTTCGTAACTATAAATGTTCGTGTGAAGTTAATTTATTAGATTGCGCTTTACTCTTCTACGATTTACGTTTCCTAAAACTTAAACATTTACCACACTTTCCCAGTAAAATTCCATAATTGGCAGGAATTGATGTAACATGCGAGTGATTTTTTATATTTATCGATTAATTTACCTCTTTAATAGTTATACCTCTTTAGTTTAATTATTAGTCGAGAAGTACCTACTGTGGTTAATTGTGACACAAATAAGTAAGTAGATATAACTTTTGAACTCCATAGAAACATTTTAAATTTGCCCTTATACACACACGCTTTCTACACTCACAGCCCCACACTAGGATTTTCTCCTGTGTCGTGGGTGCCATAGATACACAAAGACGAATACACAAACACCCAGACACAGAACAGAAATCTAAATTCATCATTCATATTTCTGTCTGGCCGGGAATCGTACCCGGGACCCACTGCGCATCAGACCGGTATGGTGACCGCTCGGCCACGCGGGTCGTCAATGCAAAACGCCAAATCAGTCATGTTCATAGACATCTGGCAAAATAAATCATGTTTATAGATACTATAGTTTTTAACTACTGTTACACATCAGGTACAGGTAAGATCAGTCTTACAAGAGGTCAATACCGGTGCGTTGCTACCCCTGAGGACATAGATGGAAAGCCTCGGACAAGTATATCTTCCTTATACCCCTTCAGACCAGAAGACAGCATAGCATAACACTGTCTTTATAAGGTAGAAATAGGTGCAGCGGTGGTGCTTCTAGAGTCGAACTACAAAGAGTTCTATCACCTTTAAATGATTGTCTTACTTAAGGTCGGTGTACCAGGTGGTAGAACCGTAGTTCGACCGGGAACGTACCACAGCCACACCTATTTCTAGCGTGAAACAGTTCTTGCGTTTCGTTGGAAGGGTGTGGTTGTCGGTTCACTTATAGAGGCGAACGTCTCAGTCCTCGGGAGGAACGCTGTGATCGACTTCACAGATAAAACCCCTGTTCTATATGAGGTTGCTTACAGATGACCACGGGCGGCAGTAACCACTTACCATCAGATGGACTGCATGCTCGTTTGCTACTAATCTGATAAAAAAATATTGGCAACTGATGCGTTGCTACTCCTGAATACGTTGATATCTCGCCCGACTGCCTTACCATAACTGTTTTTTCTTCTTTTTTTATAAGAATGAAGTAACAAATGAGCATGCAGCCCACATGATGGTAAGTGGTTACTGCTACCCATGGACACCTGTGAGCAACTTCATATAGAACAGGGGTTCGATCTGAAGTCGATCACAGATGCGTTGATACTCCTGAGGGTTAAGATGGTCGCCTCATAAATAAGTGAGCAGGCAACAACACTATTTCACCGAAACGCACGAACTACTTCACGCTAGAAATAGGTGTGGCGGTGGTACTTCTCCGGTGGAACTACGTTGGTTCTACCACCTGGAAATAATTGTTACAGTAACGATGTTTTTTTATATTTTACTTATATTATATATCGCTAATAAAGATTATAATGAAGGATGTTCAAGGTGATGATTAATGACGATTTTTATGATAGTCTGTTTATGTTGTGTTAAGGTAGGTTATGGCTTTTCCATGGATATTATTTCGATGGCATTGCGCAGTTGCGTTATTCATGATAAAAAACTTTTATTATGTCCGCGAATAACATGAGTTTGTCACGAAATATTTGTTCACGTTTATATTTAATTGCTTACAACTTTGATGTTGTTGTAAATTAAACTGTCTGTAATTGGTATTTAACTTTACATTGTGTTTATTTAATTAGTAATCAGTCATATATTGTAAGGCCGGGGATATCTGATACATGCTCTTCTGATTTTTCACTTTATATATGAATATAAGAATTGATCACTTATTGGCTTTTCCATGGGTATTAATACCATGGCATTGCGCAGTATTATTCAAAATAAAACAATTTTTATTATGTCCGCGAATAACATAACGTAGTAACATGTTGTAGTAAAATTAAACTGTCTGTAATTGGTATTCAATTTTACATTGTT
>DWNE01010015.1:0-10564 GCA_018249875.1 Cecropterus toxeus
CGTTTAATTAAACGAGATTATTATAACTAATTATATTTAATATAACTAAGAACAATTAATTTGGTATTGTGTGAGCACTAACGCGAACACAGCCAACGCAACGATCTCGTTGCGCATACGCAACGTCGTTGCAGCGATCATTTATAATGTGTGTATTAAAAATTTAAACGACCTTAAAAAAAGAAGGAGCTCAATTCATCTGTATTTTTTATCGTCATTGCGTTATTTTAATTCCCTTTTTGCAGTTAAACATTTTTAAGTCGTCAGGTTAACGTTTTTTATAAACTATTAAATAAACGGTTTGAAGGAATTTGCGAACCAGTAACATGAAAGTGTCCTAAACATTATTAAATTAATATAAATATTATATAACAATATAGAATAAACATTTTTTTCCTTTTATAAAACTCTATCTATTCCATGACACCTCATCATGTTAAACTCCATCAAGCTGTTCAGACTGATACATATGTACATACATACATTTGTTTGAAAGGCATTACCCTATATCTGACACAATTAGATGAAAAAAAAATGTCGTATTAATTAAATATGATGTATAATTAAATTGCAGTTAATCAACCAGTAACAATGTCTCAGCCTTCCCGAAAAGTGATAATGCCCAAGGTCAGGATGCTGAGGGGCGGGAGACCTTCATCAACAATCAAGATCACCAACGTAAAGTCCATCAAACCCCCGGACCCTGATATCCAGAAAAAACAGGAGGAGGAGAACCTTAGAGCTCAAGTGAGTTTCTTTTATAATACAGACACACATGTCCAATAAAGGTTTGGTCATAATCAATCCATTCATAATCCTATTTGGGTCCAATGCTTGACATAGGTCGACCCTATTGTCATTGCTAATAGTTACCATGCTTTGCATGCATGTTGGTGATTGTATTGCCCAGATATGCAGATTTTCTTTCGCAGTCGTCTCCTACGACATTTATAGGAAGAACGGTGCTTCAAGACCAATGTCATATGTTGCCCGGACACTTCACATGTATTCTGGATTTAGCCCCCCAATCGCCTCCGACATTCACTGGGAGAACGGTGCTTCAAGACCAACGTTATATACCATATACCATTATAAAATATAACCGTTTCAGTTGCAGAAGGAGATAGCGTCCCGCGCGCGCGCGTGCGCCCACCGCGGCTACGAGTGCGTGTCCCCCGTGCTGCGCGGGCACGCGTACTGCGCGCGGCACGTGCTGGCCGACCCCGCCGCGCCCTACCGCCAGTGCGCGCACGTGTTCGCCACCGGCCTGCGCTGCCACATGCTGGCGCCCGCGGACGCCGCGCACAGGGACCAGTGAGTACCCGGGTAGCTTTGGTCACGTCGCTCGCTGGCACGTGCCCCGCGCGGCACGTGCTCTTTCCCACCGGCTTGCCCTAACACATGCCACCTACAGAGACCAGTATCCGAGGATGTAAACCACTTTGAACACCTAGGTGATCAAAGGCGACTCATTGGTGTCCCTTGATCACCTGATATGTAATCACCTGGACGATCATAGGCATGGATGGATGATGAGGTCGCATTTATGATTACCTAGGTGTAACAAAAACGAACATTTTAAGCACCTATTTTACGTATTTTGTATAGGATACCAAAATAAAAAAAAATTTTGAAGGCAGAAATATTCGTAGGCATTTGAAAATGACCTGTATTTTTCGCTTTATTGTCTGTTGTATGTTCATGATGATTATTTAAATAAACTTGCCTTTATCAAATTAATAATAATCTTCATCTGTTTCCCCCGCAGACTATGTTTCGAGCACGCTCGTACGGCGATGGCGACCAGGCAGAGGAATGCAGGCCCACCTCCCCCAGTAATCACCCCGGAGACACTTCTAAACCAACTTCAACATTATATACGGTATGTAATATAAATTCTATTGACGACTCGCCTGGCGGAATGGTCACCATATAGATCTGACGCGCAGTAGGTCCCGGGTTCGATCCCCGGTCACACATAAATGTGAAGGATGAGTTTAGATTTCTGTTCTGGGTCTGGGTGTTTATGTATTCGTCTTTGTGTGCCCATGGTGCCCACGACACAGGAGAAAAACCTACTATGGGACTATTGAGTGTTGAAAGCGTTTATGCTTATGTTTTTTGTTTATACATTCATCAGTCTTTGAATAACTACTGCTGGACATAGCTCTGACGGGTTTGGGTGGCCACAGTGGATGTCGATGTAACACAGGAACACTATCGCACAAAAAATAATCATAAACTAATATCTATACTTCTATACTAATATTATTAAGCAGTAGCGTTAGTTTGGTTGAACGCGCTAATCTCAGGAACTACTGGATCGAATTGAAAAAATGTTTTTGTGTTAAATAGCAAATTCATCTAGAAAGGCTTTAGGCTGTATAACATCCCTGTATGTTTGTTTTTTTTTATAGATTGTTCTCTAATAAACGCGGGTGGAACTGCGTGGCACAGCTAGTTATATATATAAAAAAGAGGTGGTTTGTGTCTGTTACTCAATCACGCAAGAACCACTGGTCTGATTTAGATGAAATTTTGCATGGACGTAGCTTATTTACCTCAACTTATAGGCTAATTTTAATTTCGGGATTTTTCGGGTGACAATTTTTTTTTCCGTACTTTGTATTATTTAACGATAGCGTCTATTTTGTTCCGTAGCGAAACACGTGCACTTCAACTAGTTCATTGTCAACCCATTACTGTCCCACTGCTGGGCACGGGTCTTCTCTCAGAATGAGAGAGTTTTTGGCCATAGTCCACCGCGCTGGCTAAGTGCGAATTGGTAGACTTCACACACCTTTGAGAACTCTTTTTTTTTTTTAGAGAACTCTCAGATGTGCCGGTTTCCTCACGATGTTTTCCTTCACCGTAAAGCAGTGACAATTAAATTCTAATACGCACATTATTTTAGAAAAATCAGTGGTGCCTGGGATTCGAATCCCGGACCCTGGATTGAAAGGCCGAGTTTCAACCATTAGGCTATCACTGCTTACTAGTAATTAAGTAAAACACGCAAAACGATATTTTCCAGGCCGGAGCGGACCCGGACGACATCTTGCGCGTCCTCAGTGTCGGTGGTCAGCGATCCAGCAGAACCTGAACAGCAACCGCCGCTCAGCAATCTGGTGGATCCCTTCAGTGAGTTGCATCATTAGGTTGACCACCCGAGGTCATCATGCAGGTCTGTTACACAGTGCAGGGTTCGATCCTCGGCTAGAGAATCCGAATGATGACTTTAGATTTCTAAGTCTGGGTGTTTGTGTATTCGACCTTGTGTGTTGACACCCACGATACAGGAGAAAATCCTACTGTGGGGCTACAGAAAGCGTTAAGTATTATGAGGCGACCATCTCGGTCCTCGGGAGTAGCAACATATCTGTGATTGACTTCAGATATAACCCCTGTTCTATAATTATAAAGATGCTTACTATTGCAAATGAGGCGACCATCTCGGGCGTAGCAACGCATGTACGATCGACTTCAGATAGAACCCCTGCACTATATGAAGCTGCTTACTGATGTCCATGGGCGGCAGTAAATACTTACCATCAGGTGAACTGCATGCTCGTTTGCTACTTCAATCCAATAAAAAAAGTTTGTGCTCATACAATGTATACGTAATAAACTTGTGGCGATCTCTCGCCAGTCATCAAGAGACGGCGTCTTCGTATTCTGAATCACGGTATCGGAGTTTTTTCAATATCGTGCATATATACAAATTCCGAACAGAGATTGTCGGAGCGCGGCCGCTCCCCAGGCATGATCACCTAGCTTGGCAGGAGATCTCCCTTTGCCAAAAACTCGTTCTAAGGAGACAACGGTTATCACTGCTTTTATTTAACAGAAATTAGTATAGCGATTGGATCGTTCGTCGTTCGACTCTGCAGTCGAATCAATACTGCAATATCCAATATTTACTGAGTATTTTACAATTCCCGTCACTTTTCCGATCCAATCATTGCTATAATCAGCAATGATAGACGCTTTTCGCTTTCTTTCTACACTCATAGCCCCACAGTAGGATTTTCTCCTGTGTCGTGGGTGCCATGGACACACAAAGACGAATACACAAACAACCAGACCCAGAACATAAATCTAAACTCATCATTCATTGCGTGTCAGACCGGTATGGTAACCGCTCGGCCACGCGGGTCGTCACATTGCAAGTTAAAAAAAACCTTTGAAAAAATGTTTGTAATTAACATATAAGAGATATAAGGGCAATGAAAAATACAAATACTTTTACCATGATTATTCTCACTAAGAGCATAATTATTGAAAGAAATAACCGCCCTAAGAGACTCACGTTCAACGGACTTCATTCGAGTCGTGTCATTTTTCTCAAAGTAAAATATTCAAATACATATGTTAAAATGTCTTACAAGTGAGGTAAAGGATTACATAACATTTTACAGTTACAATTCATAAGGCTGCAGACAATAAGTGCGAAATATTTATAATACATTAAGATGAATTTAAACTTGAAAAATGATGGATTAATATTTCACTAAGTACCTAAAGAAATGATTCGACGAAATGCAAAACGAAAACAAATAAATGATAACGCGAGATTTGTAAAATCCCATATTGCAAATAAAGGGTTCGCGTATAACGACGCTGTCGAAGCACCTACACCCCATGTCCTAAACGCTTTTAAAAGCCTTCTGAAGTGTGACTGCTTTTACACACTTTTACATAACAAGATCCTCGTCCTTCGTCGATTGTTCGTGACAGGGAGAAGGCACGAAAAACGATATAAATATACACAGTTCCGCAATATCATTTCGTCGAACGACACGCATTACTTCCTTTGAAACTAAAACTTGCTACTGTTTTCCCCTAATGGCGTATTGCAACAATAGATTCAGCTATGACAGGGGTTCTCAAAGTGGGGTACGCATGGTAATCGTAAGGAGTACACAACAAAATTAACGTATGACGGCTACTAAGATAATGGCGAACATTCGACACAGGCGTAAGTTTGAGAAACCCTGAGCTATGAGATATACAATGATATCCATTATTTACAAGGCACTTAGTCTTTGCAAAGCACATCATATACATTCTTGTACGTAAAAGGAAGTAGGTTGTATTTAAAAGTCCTGATTTTGACAACAATTAATCTATATTATCATTATAAAGCTGAAGAATTTGTTTGTTTGGTTGAACGCGCTTATCTCAAGAACTACTGGTTATAATTGATTTTTTTTTTGTGTTGAATAGTCCATTTATCGAGAAAGGCTATATGTATATACCACGCTATGTTTGTTGTTTATTTTTTCTTACGTAGTAGCGGGTGAAACCGCAGGGCACAACTAGTTACTTGATGCTTAAGATTTATATGCTAAGCTAAACTAATACATATATAAATATAACTATACAAACAATTATAATAACTCAATTAATTAATTGATCCATTGATAGATTGCATTTTAAACAAAATATTTTCACCAACAGCATTTATTACCAATCAATTTTTCTATTAACACAAGGTTACATGGTAGTTTCATATTTATTCAGAACAAAATAGCTTATGTATTGTTAAAGTTACGTATTCAGAATACCACTAATAAATTCCACAGACCGAAATATCGACTTAATAAAATATTAGCGCAGTTAGTCAAACTAGCAAAACATCCAACGTTAAGCTTATAAACACATCACGAAACATCTCAACAAGTAACAATTCTATAAGCAATAAATAAGCGGAATAAAATGCCTCTGCAATGCTAACACTCCCGCGGGCGGTCTTACAGAGAGCAATAAAATTGATACTTCGTAAGGTTGCCAGCCTAGGCTCCCTTGTGGATATTTCTAAACATTTTTACCGACTTCTGGACGTAATGGTCATTAAAATAGACGTTTGCTCTAATAAACCTTTACACAAAAAAATTGCCGATGCGAGATGCCCGGCAGATGTGAAACATCATGTTCGTGCAAGTAAGATAAAAGACAACATTACGACAGGAACTAAATGTATAGCGTAATTAAAATAACGTCACCTACGAACACTATCTCGCACGAAGTCGAACTAACACCGCAGCCCGCTTAGTTTTGTTCCATACTTAATAGTTCCGACACAGTATAACAGAGGGCGCAAAAATAAATAAATGCAAGCATCGGCACTCCTACAATCAGGCTCACCTGAGCCTATAGATGTTTCATATCAAAAACTTTGTCGTAGTAGATTCGTTTTGTTACTGTAGTCATAACAAAAATGATATCCAGTAATAGTAGGTACAGCACATAGTAAAAGTAATCAAAATATATATCATGGTATTTTTATAATGAAGACATGCAAACGAACTTGGCAACCCTACAACTAGACCACTATCCGCCAACGAATGAATACATATATAACAAATACATATAATATATATAGTGAATATCGTTGCAATATTTGAGTATGAAATGTTGGGCACGCTCAATAAAATCCAAATATTAGCTTTCCTTCTTTGTTAGAAGTATGGGAGATTCGGTAAATAAAAATACGTCTTGGCCCTGAGGCTGTCAGTACAGCACTCTTTTATTTCACAAATCTTACTACTCAAACACATCTAGCCACAGTCACTTTCTTTTTGTTCTCGAGGGGGAAACCTTCAAAAGGTACACGGCGCCGTGGGAGCGATGTAAGGGTTATGTGGGATTTTTACCGCACTAAAACCTCCCCGGTGATCGTCCTCGGCGCTACGAAGAGAACTCCGGGTTCTCCAAAGGAACGTAACCGGAGTCCTCTGAGCGCGTTGCCCCATAGGGCTCCACCTAGGTGAGCGGTTAGCACCACACATACTGCCGTCCTCCCCGGGAATCTAGCCACATAACTACGATCTATATACAATGCAATAATTTGTTTATAAAGTCTCCTGGTTCACGGTAAGGCTATCAAAATGATAAACATAAATAAATTAACAATGTTTCTTCAGTGACGACTCTCCTCGTTCAATTATAATAATCACAAGTTATTGTTAAATAGCATAGATATGTAAATATACGGATCCTCACATCTTAATCTTAATAATATTATAAAGGCGAAAGTTTGTGATGTATGTATGTTTGTTAATGTTTCACGCAAGATCTAAGTATTTCTCGGATTTCGTTGAAATTTGGCACATTGTTAGTTTTTATCCTCATTATCGTAGTAAACGTAACCAAAGCTGGCGGAGCCGCGGAAACAAACTAGTTTTATATAAATCCATCGCGATTTTAAATAAGACAATAACAATGTTTTCACGAACTACAGTAAATACAAAGCGCACAACCTTGGACTGCAAACTTTTGTAGTATACATTAAGGATGTTAAAGATATGAAATTTCGGATCTGGACATGAAAATACAAATACGGATATAGGAATAATATTACACCAGTTACGGATATGTTGTTATTTTGGATTATCCGTTAGTTTCGGATAGTTTCTTTTACGGATATTAGATTATTAAAGAAATTGAAACGTAAAAAAAATGTTAATAACTTGGTTTTTATTTTCTATGTTGTCATTTTTGTGTCAAAAATCGTTTAATATTATAACTAGCAAATAATTTTTTAGTGTTATTTGCTATAAATGAAGAAAAATCCAGGTGAATTAACACACCAGATGGTATAACCAGTGTAGTAGTCCGACCGAGGTTGTAAGTAAGTATCGACGGCAACCCCTATTTCTAGCGTGAAGCAATTCTTGCGTTTCGTAGGAAAAGTGTGCCGGTCCACTTATATATGAGGCAATCATCTCAGTTCTGCAAAGTGGCAACGCATCTGTGATCGACTTTAGATAGAACCCCTGTTCTATTGTAAGTTGCTTACAGATGTCCATGGGCAGCAGTAACCGCTTACCATCAGGTGGACTTCATGTTCGTTTGCTACTTTAAATTGATAAAAAAAACAAGATCCGAAGTTATCCGAAACTTTTATATCCGGATAGGGTTACGCTTTTTTTTTATTTCGGATATCCGATAGTTTCGGTTCCGTTACGGAGCTCCGTAACATCCCTATAAATACACATAGTAGTATGAGCGAATGAATGATAGCTCTATTTTTGTTCTTGATCGAAGGCGATATTTTTGCCCCAAATATGTATCGACGAAAAAATGGCTGCTGAAACATTTTATAAATCACATAGGTACGTTGTACAAAATCATTGACTGTACAATAGCTCCAGTTGAGTGGTAGAGCAAGCAAAAACGTTTTTCATGTTCACCGGTTTTACGTTAAAGGTCGACAGAATCGAATCGGACTGAATTTATATTTTTCATTTCTACTCGTAACTACAGCAATATAATTAGTTACTAGGTAGTAGAACTAGCGTAGTTCGACCAGTTTGGTACCACCGTGGCGTTGGTACCTCTCCGGTGCCTTTTTCTAACGTGAAGCAGTTCTTGCATTTCCGTATAAAGGTGTGGTTTCCGGTTTATTTACATATGGAGCGATCATCTTAGGGAGTAGCAGCACATGAGCACATCTATGATCGACTTCAGTTAGAACTCCTGTTCTACATGAATTTGTTTACTAATAATAGATGATAATAGATGTCCAAGGGCGGCAGTTACCGAAGGTGGACTACATGCTCGTTTACTACTTCAATCTGATAAAAAAAAGGTTACGAATGCTAAAAAATTAAGTGTTTTAGATAGGACGTTCACACGAATAGCGATTATAGTGACAATCGATGTTTGAGTAAACTTGATTTTCTCAATATTTTCATTCATCGTTAAAAATGTGTAACGATAAACAAAAGATAATCCCTTCGAGTATAAGCCGTGGCCAAGAGCTATGGATCAGAATTTAGTGTTCCGCGACCCGGATTCTGACCGCGTGGAGAACACACCCCACTTGGTATTAATTGCCGACTTCAACACTAATCTTATGACATACTGGCTTAAGATCTTTTAAGTCTCTTTTCCCCTTTGGAGAGACAACACACGCCTAATGTTGGAGCATATTGTATAGATGGTAAGCAATTATATGGTAGTAATTCAATTATATAGCTATATATTCAAGGCGTTCTATTTAACCTTTAAGGGTAGTAAGTGTTTGTGACCGATTTCAGGTAATGCGTACTCTAATGTAATCTTTGGTTGATTTTATACGAGATGATTGAAATTAATTCACGAGAAGATTCCAGTTTCTAATTGCAACTGGATTTAATCTGTCAGAGTTATTTACAATGCGACTTTGACATCTCTTGCAGAGTTTGTAGTGCTAAAATTGACTGATATAGTTATCAGTCAACACATTATTGTCCCACTGCAGGGCACGGTCCGCTTTCAGACTGAGAGAGTTTCAGGACATTGTCCACCGCTCTGCCCAAATGCGAATTGGTGGGCTTCACACACCTTTACAGAACTTTTTTAAAACTATCAGGATTCGAACCTCGGACTGTCGATTGAAAGGCCAATTTTCAACCATTCGGCTATCACTCCTCTTATATAGATTCATTGCTATAGTTTTTCTTTTAGTTAGCAATATGTGTGAGCAATATGTGGCATAACAAATATAATCACTCTAATATTATAAAGGCGAAGATTTGTAAGTGTGTATGTTTGTTACTTCTTCATGCCTAAACAGCTGGAGCGATTTTAGGAAAATTTCGTATGGAGTTAGCTGACATCCTGGATTAACGCATAGGCAACGTTTTACTGCAAGAAAATACCTTATTCCCATGGTAGCACCGCGGGGAACAGCATTTTACAATATTAAAATGTAATTAATTATAATTATAATTAATTGCATTTTACTTTCTTAATTAATATTTGCTAAAGTTGCTTAAGTTAGTTATCTCTTACTGTCAGATGATCTGTATGTTCATTTGCTTATAAAAAGCACTATAACTAAAAATCTGGTCTACTTAAAGTATCACAGGCATAATATCTCTTCGCAAGCTATGTTTACCGAACTCGTCGTACGCTGGGTATACTAAGCTTGGACATCTATTTGCAGTCTTTAGACGCTGACTGAGCAAATAACTCCAAATGAGGGTCGAACAAAGACCAAGACCAAGTGGTTTGTCCCGGAAGCAAACAACTCTAGACCGCCATTTTGAAACTATAGCTCCGATATTGCTTTATCTCGGCCTTTTTAACAGAATTTTCCACTTTATCCAGTAGGTATAAACGATTGTACCAACCGCATATCTCACTGATATATTAAAAGCTAATTTGGGGGTTGGAAGGGATGGAGTGCGGATCGGATTCAGCACCAAGAGTTCCGTACCATTTTCTAAAAAAATACGTTACTTGCATGGAGCTTACCTTATACATTTATTTAATTCTGTTTTCAATATTTGTTTTTATAGCGGCAAGGGAAATACATAATCTGTAAGAATTTTAACTGTCTAGCTGTCCCGGTTCATGGGATACAGCCTGTCACCAGGCTGTATCTCTTAAACTGACATGAAGCTGACAGACGAACAGCGGAGTCTTAGTAACACTAAGAGTTATACTACCTCTAAAAACATACTTTGAGCATGTTAAACATGACTGAACTTAACTTCGCCAGGTGGTAGAACCAATGTAGTTCGACCGGGGAAGTACCACCGCCACACCTTTTTCTAGCGTGAAGCAGTTCTTG
>DWNE01010016.1:0-10564 GCA_018249875.1 Cecropterus toxeus
GTGGGTCCCCATACAATAAACGTGTTTTTTGCTCAATATT
Source organism: Cecropterus toxeus (assembly GCA_018249875.1). NCBI lineage: Eukaryota > Metazoa > Arthropoda > Insecta > Lepidoptera > Hesperiidae > Cecropterus > Cecropterus toxeus. The sequence continues at coordinate 41 of DWNE01010016.1, forward strand.
GTAGATAACGGTGCGGAACCCTTCGTGCGCGAGTCCGGCTCGCACTTGACCGATTTTTTAAGTACTCACTTCTTATGTACTACTAAGAGATTAGGGGACACTTGTATGAGACATAATATAGCTATAACTTTGTTAAGGGCGGCTGTGAAGGAACAAGCAGCTAGCCTCTGAAACTCTTATTGCTCTATATTAAAAAAGAGGTTAAAATAAATAAACACTGAAAGTCGGCCATAAAAAAAGAAAATGGCCTTCTGTTTCAAGAGATTTCATTTTTCATCTGCACTTTTGAATATATCACATAGCGCTTAGGACTGCTGGTATTAGGCAGGAACAGATATGGTGGTGTTGCTACTGCAATCAAAACCAAAGGGTTCTACCATCATAAAAATATTCGAGCATGGTTTTCTTTTTTTTTATTAATATGAAGTAGCAAACGAGCAGGCAGCCCACCTGATGGTCAGTGGTTACTGCCGCCCATGGACATCTGTAAGTAACCTCATATAGAAAATGGGGCCTATATGAAGTCGATCACAGATGCATTGTTACTACCGAGGACTGAGACGGTCGCCTCGTATAAAAGTGAGCCGGCAACCACACCCTTCCACCGAAATGCAAGAACTGCTTTACGCTAGAAATAGGTGTGGTGGTGGTACTTCCCCGGTCGAACTACATTGGCTCTACCACCTTCAAAAGACGTAAATTTTCTACTAAGGATATAGTTAATTTTAATGATCTATATAAAAAGTAGGGTATTACTGTCTCCTTTAACATCAGCAGGACACTATCTGCCCTATATCCCAAAAACCCGGGACTGTACCACCTGAAGGTAGACGCATTGTCACCCCAGTTATAACATATTATTTCTAAAACGATCATAACATAGTAATGATCGTAAAATGTTATTGTGTTTAAGTCATTACTGCATTCAAGTTTAACGGCATGTTACTTAAGTTGTTAAGTAGAAACCTCAGACAAAAAAGGCAGATAACGCATCAAGGAACTTTGCATTGTAGCGTGGTTTTATAATGTAATGTATCTTTTAATATGTGATGTCTATTATTAGATTGAAGGAGAAAATGAGCATGCAGTCCACCTGATGGTAAGTGGTTACTGCTGTCAATGAACATAAGTAAGCAACTTCATATAGAACAGGGATTCTATCGGAAGTCGATCACAGATGCATTGCTACTCCCGAGGACTAAGATGGTCGCCTCATATATAAGTAAGCCGGAATACTACTGAATATCATGTTTGGATCTCCTAAGATACGTAAGTCACCCATCAATTACTTCTACCCTTTAAATTTAGTTAAGATTTTGATTGAGATTTTTTCTTGTTAATTAGGGTTACTTAAGGCGTAAAAACGGAACCCTATTGCTAAACCTTTGCTATTCGTCCGTCCTTCTGTCCGTCTGTCTGTCTGTCTGTCTATCCGTCTGCCTGTCAGCTGGCTGTGTCTCATGAACTGTGATAGCTAGAGAGTTGTAATTTTCACAGATGATGTTGCCTCTATATCAACAAAAACTAAAAACAGTATGAAATAAATAACAAACGTGTTTGTTTATATATTTATTATTTATAAATTATGGTATGGAACCCTTCGCGCGAGTCCGATTCACACTTGGCCGTTTTTTTTACATATGCGCTAAATATTTGTTAATAAAATGCAAATAGACAGAATTTGGTATGCTTCGGTATTTTCAACGTTTATCGGGAAAATGCCTACAACTTTGCAATAAAACAGCATGTTACAGAGCGCGCGAAGTCTGGAATTTTTTCATTTAATACTCAGTGAATTGCAGAGCATCAATGTAATTCTCCACTTCACATTGTGACGTATTTCGCGTTCTCTCCGCGACATGAGATATTAAAATCGGTCAAGTGCGAGTCGAACTCGCGATTGAAGGGTTCCGTGCCATTATCAATGAGTAAAAAGGACAAAGAATCACCTTTCACCAGATGGTAGAACCAGTGGCTTGCCGGCTCACTTGTATTTGAGGCGAACACCCTAGGTCTCAGGAGTAGCAACGCATCTGTAATCGACTTTAGATGGAACACCTCTTACGTATGAAGTTGCTTAGATGGGTGGCAGTGACCGCTTACCATCAGGTGGACTGCTCAGGTGATGCTCGTTAGCTACTTCTGTCTGATAGGAAAAACCTCTGTTGTCTGCTCCCCTCCTCTATTTATATATTTTTTTAATTTAATTATGTATTTCTGAAATGAATACATATTCTATGAATATTTCAAGCGTCTTCCTGTTGCTGTTATTAATATACAGCACACGTTGCTGTATTTCCAGTTATCATGTGAAGAGAACTTAGCAACATTTTGTTGCATGTTTTGATCGAGTACGAAAAAAACTCGTTTTGTAGTAGGTATGATAGCCTCCCTTAAACATTTATTTAATTCTGTTTTTACGTTGCTCAGCTGCAACAGAAATACATCATCTATGATATTTTCATACGTGTTTGTCTAGCGATCTCGGTTCATGAGAAACAGCCTGGTGACAGACAGGCGGACAGCGAAGTCTTCGGGTTCCATTTCTACCGTTTGGCCACGGAACTTTGATGATCACATGATTGTTGAATCATTAGGATTTGGAGACCAGATTTCGGTGTAGAGTATTATTTTAAAGCAAGTAAAATTTTAAGCGAAAAAATTTTGGATTCCTCGTCAAATTTATAAAACTGCGAAATGTCAAGAGAAAGCTCTTCGTCAATATAAAAAGGAATTTATCGACAGATGTTCTGATATAAATTTAAATGTATTGACATTTCCAGATTTATGCACTTCAAACCGAAAAATATAAATATGTTTATCTATATACATAAAGTTATACTACTCATTTTATAAATGCGAATGTTTTTGAGGATGCATGTGTTTGTTTCCCGCAATAACTACTTGTCGGCTTTCGCTGGAATTTGGAATGTAGTTAATGATTTGAATTAACACATGATACATATTTCTATGTGATACGTGATTGAAGAGGCCGAAGCTGGGGGTATAACTAAGTAGTATCTTCAGATATATCAACAAACTTCAGTTTGTTAGTGTTTTAAGTGTATCATGAGTCAGGAATAAACATTGGGTGTGACTATACCTACATACATTATATAAGTGCACAGGTTTTATTAATATTAGTTCCACCTCATAGTAGCCTGCATTTGTGTTCTAGTCATACCTTAAACGAGTAAACGATGAGCGACTGCGTTTCACTTGTGTAACATTATTTTATTAAACGTATATCGATAAGACTATCTTATCCTAAACCGAAAAACATTTGGAGTGAATTTGGTGGCTGTCACTTTTGCAGACCAATGTTATGAATAACGAATTATTATGTTATTCAAGACATTTAAGTAGCAACTATATTTAATTTTATACTTCCCACTTTCCACCTTTACACTCCTTTTAGTTTTGGTAGTTTGTTTTTTAGACACGGCAGTGTGATGGCCAAGTTCGGTATGTCATACATTCGCGTCATCTAAGGAGCTAGAATACTAGATACTAGAATAAATCTAGGTTACCAAGCACATTATGAATATAAAAATATGAGCAGAATATGAACTATAACTACTGACGTTTTTATTCCGAAGATGCTAATATCTACTCTGATTTTTTGAGCGAGTTTTTAATATTCGTATGTTTCTCTTCCTGAGCTTACCCCGCTTATATTTCTTCGCTGACAATAGAACTACGTCTTAAAATGAAGCCCAGGATTTATAGATATTGCTTTCACCATGTTAGCTGCAGCGTTTAAACTAATATTGGTTTTCATTATCTGCACATTCACGATGTTCATATATGAAATTAGACTCCCTTTTCGCGTTGCGCTTTTAGCAAAGTATGTCAAGTAATACTTGAGGTTTCGTTCAGAACTTTCAGCTGGTCTGTTGAAAGCTCTAATTGGCACGCCATATGAGCTTATTGAGTACGACTTCTTATCAAAGGCTTAATTCTTAATTAATTCTAAATGTGGTGAATGTATGGGTCTAGAGTCAGTAGGAAGCTTTATTGTTATATTTTTTCCTATTTTAGAAAAAGTGAGTCAAAAGTAAATATAAAGTGGATTAAGGCGTTGCGATTTGGTGAACCAGTATTTGTGAATTAGTAGGTATTTGTGATCGTATGATTCTGCTTTTGTTAAGTTGACGATACGAACCGTAGAGAGCTCCGGATTCGATCCTTGACTTGGTATACATGGAATGATTCCAAATTCTATTCTGGGTCTGGGTGTTTGCGTAATATTTCTATGTTCCCTTGGCACCCACTGCGTAGGTAATTCCATTGCGATGCTACAAGCGTATAAAACGTTATTTATTTATAACAGACTAAGAAATACTTATGTGTGGATTGTTTATCTGTATAACGAAAGTTATAATGCCTTTCGCTGTGACGAACACGATACATACAGGTGAACCTTTACTGTAAAGGTGATGATCGTTTTTGCAACGTCTCGCTTTACGCCATGATTTGTGAATTACGATACATAGCATTAACTCAAGGGCCATGAAACAGTGCCTACAAGCGTCATTCGCGTGGCACAAGCGTCGGCGATGAGCGTTTAATACAAATGTACATGTCTGTGTATAAGGCCACAAAATTTCGCTGTAAATTTTAGCGAAATTTGGCAAAGTTCGCTCAATCCTGAGGCTTGCAGCTTCAAGTAATTTTTTGTGGCTAGGTAAGACGGAAATTGTGATATTACATAAAAGACAAACCAGGTTAGGACTAAGCAAAAGTTAATTTACTATATTTACATAGTAAATTAACTTAATGTCAAATTTAGTGTATCTTACCACACAAGCTTCTTGTTTAGTAAAATGTAAGATAAGATACTGAAGCTAGCTTTTCCAGGTTACATACCTATATAATCCATATTAAAAACAAGGTGGCAACTAAAAACAAAATCATACAAACGGAAACGAAATCGATATCGTGTTCCAAAATATTGCAATTGACAATTTGTAAGTACTCGTGTAAGCCTATTATACGAAATAATGTTATTTCGTTTTATTGTCGTTTTATTATCCGAATGTAATATGTTGTTTTAAGTTAAGCGTAGTCTTTTATAGGTTTTTTGAAGTGACAAGGATAATTCAAATTACAAAGTCAAATTTGCAATGTCTGTGTGTCCAACGGTTGAAATATATGTTACGTGTGCTTTTGGTTTTACGAACAAAAAAGTAAAAAGCTACAGAGTTATGTGGGTTGTTTATTTAAGTGCCTACAAATTGTAACTACTTTACTAAACAGAATATTAGAGTAGCACTCCTTGGAAAGCGGAATTGCTGTGATACAAACTTGAAAATTGAATTTATCTTGCACCGCGCTCTGTGGGGTTGGAAAAGGTGAAAGATGGAAAGGTTTTTGAATTTATTGGTTTTTACTCTTAAAGTTGAAATGGCAGTTATTGCTTCGAAGAATTTTGCAATATACGAGAAATTGTAGAGTATAGGTATTCGTAAATATAACTCTACAAATGAAATGCGAGAAAAATTAATGTGTGTATGGCTTTTATAATTTTCTTACAAATTTTTAAACAATATGTTTTAAAATTTAAAACGCGGTCTTATTAATCTCTCCATTTTATTCTTGTCATTAATTCTGGCTACTATTAAAGTTTAAATAAAGTAACTGAAGAATGTTACTCAATATTGCTATTATTTGTACTATTACTTTCACCGTCAGTAAGTTCTAATATTGTCTTGTCTTTATTTCACAGCGATATTTTTAAGATTTTAGTATACCTACTCTTCAACAAAAAGTCGATTAAAATTTTGAGTGTAAGATATCCCCATATAATACTTTGAAAATTGGCGTTTAATAATGTAGATATAATATTTTCATTCATACATAACCGTCAGTCTACGGCCTCGGCTTCTACGCGAGGAATGCGGGTTTCGAGGAATCTCCTTTACCCGGGCATAGGGTTGATCATTCCTGGGGTGCGACTATGTAACTTCGGAGCTTGAATAGTATACAAAATGTTAACAGTATTTCGATAACGTAATTCAGAATAGCACCATCTCTTGACGAGTTGCGGAAAGATTCTCAATTTAAATATTTATTTTATATATCAGACTGGAGTACCAAACGAGCTATTTAATTATTTCGTCACATGTAATTCGTATAAATGACATATTTTTGTAGATTATTTAGAAAATATGAAACTTGTGGATTGCGCCGGATATATTTTCAAAACATATCTTAATTTACCCATCTGTAACAAGTTAGACTTGTAACTTATCCAGATTTAACTCTAATACCAACTGCGATGCGACACCGAAATCGATCAATGTCACCCATTCTCTACATAGAGCTGTGGCTTTAGTTTCAAGCCACAACAGTTTCCGATGGCTTTTACGTGTCAAAGTTCCAAGCTCGCAACTTGATCGAAGCTTTGAGCTAAACACACGTTGTCTAAGAAGCTTTCTGGACTTTTGACACGAGAAATTCTTAAGAAACAAAAAGTAGCAAGCGTTTAAGCTCTAGATAACGCGTTAGGATCTTTTGCGTTCTTGCTCTAGATTAACGTCAGGATTTTATGGTTGGAATTGTTTAACTTTTGTAATGATAATATGACCATGTACACGTAATTATTTATGTCTCTTATTTAAATGAATTGAAAAACGGAGTGTGTTATATTTTTTTATGATTAAAGTAAAAACAAGCATGCAGTGCACTTGATGGTACAATGGCACTCTGTAGAAATTACTACTTATGGTGGAAAAAAATCATTCATTATTTGAATACAAACCACGGAAAAACTTAAGTATTTTTTGTTACGTTATCTATTATAACAGGTATTTACTACATAAAATGTGCAAATAACCTGGTACCTTTGGTCGGACCTCGGGCTTCAGAGGCCATCGAGGAGACCGCGGTTATGTAACCGGCAGATGTCCCCATTCCTCGGACAGAAATATCCGTAACCTCGGCCTGATGCGAACGGCGCAAGCTATGAGCGTTTGCAGGTTAAGTTCAAGTTAAGTTAAATTCAATAATCAATTTCATAATTGTGTCATGTACTTAAAGACTGGTGTTTAAAAGGGCATAAAAATTTATAGAATTAAAAAGTTTATTTTTTTATTTATTTATCTTAATATCGACACAGTTAAATTGGCCACCAGGTATAAAAGGAAATTTTATTAATAGATTGCATAAGAAAAGTAATGTTTACACTTTTCGTCTCACTGTAACGCGTGAGTCTCACAAGTCTTTAAGGCATGAGTTTCGCACGCACACGCACATTTATTATTATCATTATTGTCTTCATTATTTTTCTCTAGACAACCCGCGTTTGAAAAAAATAATGAAGACAAGTCTTTACTTGTCACCATATCGGTCTGACACGCAGTGGGTTCCGCGTTCGATCTCAGGCCAGACCAGACAGACATCTAAATGATGAATTTAGATTTCTGTTCTGGGTGTTTGTGTATTAATATTTTCTGTGTTTTCATGGCACCTACAACACAGGAAAAAATCCTACTATGGGGCTATAGTGTAGAAAGCGTTATTTTCTTTGCTTAGGAGAAGGTCTAGTGTTGTATATTCCACTACCCTACATTCCTTAAGTGAAAATCGCCGTAACCCCAAACTTGGACCACAATTGTTCTCGCAAGTGCCAGAGAAACCTCTTACGCGTTCGTTGACAGCCTTAAGCGTCGAACGCTCGCTTCGTGGACCTCACCTTTCAAATCGTAAACGTTTTATAAATAACCTTTTCGCTGGTTTTAGACCAGGAGTGCCACTGGCCGAAATATAGAGTTTTTTATAAGTAGCAAACAAGCATGCATATATATGGGCTCTACTGGTGTGCAGTTCTTGCATTTCAGTGGAAGCGTGTGGTTGTCGGCTTACTTATATAGGAGACGACCATCTTAGTCCTCGGGAGTAGCAACGCATCTGTGATCGACTTCAGATAGAATCTCAGTTCTACATGAAGTTGTTTACAGATGTCCATGGGCACCAGTGTCTTATCATCAGGTGGATTGCATGCTCAATGCTACGTCAATGTTATAAAAAAAGTCCAATTCTACGATGCTTAATAGATGCATTTTCGTAGCAACTCAAACTATTAGCAGTATATTAGCAAATATTTGGAATCCGTTAATAGCTAAGTTCGGCAGACGAGAAACATCTCACGTTACCTAGCGATGTATATACAGCATCAAACTTGTCAGAAGTTCGAACTTGTGAGATATGGCAAGATATAATTTAGTTTCCGCAAGCTAAATCCCTCTAACGATTCAAAGTTAAATCCATAGATCCATAAAGTAGCTTAGGCCTCTAATATCTTCTTTTATATATGAAAATATATATTTTGAAGATGGTAGAACTCTTTGAGGTTCAACTCCGAAATCATTGCAGTGTTAAGCATTGCTGTGTTCTGGTCTGAAAGGTTTTAACTCAGTCCTCAGGAGTAGCAACGCATCTGCGGAAAACATCAGGTAAGATCTTATCTGGTGTTCATTCCAGATGCCTGTTGGCAGGAGCCACTAACCGTCAGGTGAACTGCATGGTCGTTTGCTACTTCAATATTATAAAGGGGAAGAAGGCTTAGTTCTTTCTTTTTCTGAATTTTTGCCGCCGGCGTGAAGGTGACAGATGGAATTAAGAACTTGGTGTTTGATTTAAGAACTTGATGGAACTAAGATGTAAAAATGGATAAGGGGGAGGGGGGGCTTAATACTTAGCCTTCAACCTTACTTAATATCATAAATGCCAAAGTTTGTAGAGATGTATGTTACTCCTTACGCAAAAACTACTGGTTGGATTTCACTGAAATTAAGAACACAGATTCATGAATGTATGATTTATGAACTTATGTAGGTTTATAATCAAAATTTGCACAAGGGACACACAGTACCGTGATAAACATGAAGTTGCGGGCGGAGTCACGGGAATGAGCTAATTATATATAATCGGAGTCTATAATCCTTCTCTACGGAACAATGTGTGTTTAAATTAGTTTCTGTTTGCAGCAAATAATAATGATTAGACAAACAATCAATGATGATTGTTCGTCTAAATTTAAATAGATCCCATACAGTGTAACAATAATATTAATACCATTTATACAAGTACTGATTGTTTTAATCAATAGGTAGATTTATTAAGACAATCGTCAATGTAATTAAACGTCGAATTCGGATTTCTTTTTATTATTTAACTTAAAAAAATAACGAATGGTAAAATTCATGTAATGATCTTTACAGTTACTTATAAAAGATGACAATCAAGTTCATATATAAAACAAAACACACACAAATATCTAGTTTTGCCTAATAAAGTGCAGTGTTATGCGGTGCTGTTCTCTGCTCTGAAGGGTAAGGGGATACATATACAAGGCGTTCCAACTTAGTCCTTATCGGTAGCAACGCATCTGTGGCTAACCTTAGGTGAGACTGAACTTATCTGGGGTTGATTACAGATTTCCATGGGCGGCAGTGGCCACTTACCGTCAACCGAACTGTATGTTTGGTACTTCCCTTGACGACCCGAATGGCTGAGCGGTTACCATACCGGTCTGACGCGCACTGGGTCCTGGGTTCGATTCCCGGGCAGACATATGAATGATGAGTTTAGATTTCTGTTTTGGGTCTAGGTGTTTGTGTATTCGTGTTTGTGTGGTACCCAAGACACAGGAGAAAATCCTAGTGTGGGGTTATGAGTGTCGAAATCGTTTTGTCGAAAGCGTGTTGTGTTGTATTTCCCTATTATAAAAGAAGGCTTTTATTGAATAAATCGAAACCAAACCCATTGTAAGTTAAATTCACATGAACTTTAAACTTGATCACAAATTTAACAAATAGCTGCACATAACATCAATTCGTATTTTATTTGGAAAGTTTTTCAATTCACAATGTATGTTAGTTTAGTTGAGTTTTTTCCCATTACAACACACTGGCGAATTTTCCGCGCGCTATAAAGTTAGCCATTGCCATTCCTCCTGATAACAAAAATTTTATCCATTACTGTGTTCTGGTGTGAAGAGTGTTAAGGGAGATAGAGGTACTTATGGAGTGCTGCAACTTATTCCACAGGGGTAGCAACGCATTTGAGGTTAACCTCAGGCAAGACTTTGAACCTATCTGGACGTTCCTTCACCAATTTGCATTCTACTAGTGTAGCATACAACACTTAAGGCACCTCAACCCTCTTAACCCTTCCTCTTATCAATAAAATTAATTAATACAGTACCGTGTAGTGTCGGTTTTGAATAACACCATTTTTTTCTGGTGATGTGTAAGAAGCGACTAAGGGACACACTCCAGGAAACGACAAGCAGCGTCTTCTTGTATAACAACACTTTTTTTTGTCACGAGGAGGAAACCTTCATAAGGTACCCGACGCCGTGGGAGCAAGCCGGGTTATGTGGGATTTTTACCGCACTAAAACCCCCCCCCGGTGGCTCTGCAACGGAACACAACCGGAGTCGTCCATGCGCGATGCCCCTTTGGGGCTCTTTCCCGGTGAGCATTTACGCTCACCGTGCCTTCAGGTGTTTACGACGGC
>DWNE01010017.1:0-10564 GCA_018249875.1 Cecropterus toxeus
AACCAAGTCTCGCTGCTAAGTTCTTCTACCGTAAAAAGTTGTGTGATCCATGCTATTACCAAGTCAGTTAATTTATTTAGCCCCTACTTAAGAGGCCTTCTGTCTTGAGTTATTATCATATTGATATTAAAGATCTTTTTCGTTTTATATAAATAAATCAGATTATATATTTACATTTATGCACATACATATTATTTAATAGTTTTAAATAGATAAATAATTAATATTGCCTGTCGCACTGTGCCTGGCATGGTCCTAGCATTGTCGAACCTAGTACCATCAGTATGTATAAAAATCTTACCCTTGGGGTTCATTTTTGTCTGGAATAACAAGATCTTGTACACCACCACAAGCAATGATGAAACATTGTGGAGGATTGATGATGGCGTTGAACATTGTGATACCTGAAATATAGTTTCGCATTATTAATCATATATATATATCTATTTTATAATCATATATTTATTTTATAATTTTGACGACCCGCGTAACGGAGATGTCACCATACCGATCTGACACGCAGTGGGTCCCGGGTTCGATCCCCGGCCGGACAGAAATGTGAATGAGTTTAGATTTCTGTTCTGGGTCTGGGTGTTTGTGTATTCGTCTTTGTGTGTCCATAGCGCCCACGACACAGGAGAAAATCCTACTGTGAGGCTATGAGTGTAGAAAGCGTTTATGTTTATGTTTAATTAGAGATGTAATAAAGAAACAAACACGTCCATATGACGACAAAAGATGATAATTATTTGCTATCAACCATAGATATTCTAACCAGGATACTTTGCTACCCTTGAAAACTAAGTTTGAGTGCCTCATACAGATATTTCACTTAGCAGGTCTTAACATTGTTGAGTGAGGCGGGCCTATCTTTACATACCTTACAGTTGAACCACAGAGTTATTTATCACTGCCATTAGTGGATACCGGCAAAAGGTAATCGGCCAAAGACGGGTGGAATATGACTTTACATACTAACTTTAATGTAAGTTACAAAAGGGGAACAAAATGTAATGGAATGATCTTCTAAAACGGTGATAGATTATTTCATGCTTAGCAACATTTGTATATGATTCGATTTGCAAATGATTTCAATTTTTTTTTTTTAATAAAACCTTATTAAAACCTATTATAATAGACGTGTTTCATGACTTACCAAACATGCCAAGATTTGAAACAGTGACGGTGCCGCCTTGGAACTCTGGGGGAGTCAGCTTCCCGTCTTTGGCCTTTTGCGCCAACTCCTTCATATTAGTCGAGATGTCGATAACCCCACGGGAGTCAGCGTTGAACACGATCGGTGTGATGAGACCCGTGGGTGTCGCCACAGCCACACTCACGTCCACGTTCGAGAACCTGGCGAGAATCGAGTGAGTATCGAATGAGTACTCATAGTTATACCGTCATCGTAATGGAAAATGAATTTTGAGATAAACGCGATTATTTCTAATTACTACTTTACCTCATTGTCATACAATAAAGAATGCATCTGGTTTGATAACCGGATTTTGTTTTGCCAACATTTTAGTGATAAAAATGAGATTACTGCTTTTAAGTTAACAATAATCAGTCAATCATTAAGTCACCTAATATTTTTTACCTAATCTAGCGCAAGTTTTGCATTTTTCTTTAAGTTTTCCGACTTCCAGTGAAAAACTTTTTTTTAAACCACATGTAAGTCACATTTTTCTACAATCAACGCAAAAAACTAAACTTCGCAATAATATCAACTACTGCGTTCTACTTTATGGGAACAGTGTTGTTTTATATCAATGATCCCCAGTATTCTGGGGAGAATTGTGTGACATAGTGTAATGATTGTGTTATATATAACGTTTCCAGCATTTTTTATACAGACACTTATGTTACATACTACACACAACAAAAAAATTGTAACGTATTGTAACAACTTTGACGACCCGCGTGGTCGAGCGGTAACCATACCGGTCTGACGCGCAATGGGTCCCGGGTTTGATTCTCGGCCAGACAGAAATATGAATGATGAGTTTAGATTTCTATTCTGGGTCTGGGTGTTTGTGTATCCGTGTTTGTGTGTCCATGGCACCCACGACACAGGAGAAAATCCTAGTGTGGGGCTATGAGTGTAGAAGGCGTGTTTTTTTGTAAACTAATAAAACAGTGTAAATTACTAACTAATAAAAATCTACACTCTGAGTACACAGCACAATGTTTATACATCTTTATGATCTCGTCAGTATGTAGCATTTGTAAAGATAAGATAAGATAAACTTACTGTCGAATGTACGTTTCCATCCAGTGAGCGTTAACCGCGGGGACCCGCTTGCACGCCGCCGCTACCGCCTTCACTATGAAGTCGTTTACGGAAATCTGGAACATTTATATAAATATTTCCATTTCATTTCTATATATGAATAAACTTAATGAACAAATGAATAAACCATACATTTGAATAAGAATAAGAATTTTAAGATTTGTCAAAGAGGATTCAAGTCATTTTCTATTGTGCTATCAATTGTAAACTCACCTTGACTCCAGCCTTCTCCTTCTCCAAGCGATCGTTGACAGCCTTCCTCATGGCGAGGGTCTTTTCAATGTTGACGGTGGCGGACAGCTGGTAGTGCGGGATGGTCTGCTTGGCCTGCGACAGTCTCTTGGCGATGGTTTCCCTCATGGTGGTGAGGGGGATGTCCACGAAGGTGGCGCCCGGGGCGGGGGCCGAGGGGGCTGCAGCGGGGGCGGCGGGGGCTCCTGCGAGATCACCACTTTTCAGCGACCCGTATAGCCCAGAGCCTTGCCCTGTGTCAATCATGCAACACGTCACGCTAGGAACCACCTCTATGTCACTACTTCACGGTTTTAAGAGCACAGATACAGTTAGTGTTTTGTCAAGAATAACACCAAAAAAACAACACATAACTAGTAACATCGTTAAAACATTAAAACTAAAACCTGACTGCTTTAAGCGAAATTTTTGTTCTTAATTGTATACTTAATTTAATGCTTATATTTGTCAAAATAGTCGAGTAAAAGTATTAAAATACTTATATTTTTAGATTGGTTTATTTACTAGCTTTGATACCCATATTGTTGTAATAGTAAAAAAAATCGTCCTCACCCCTTTTTTCTCTATTGCCAGGCGCCATTTTTTAAAAATATATAGCCTATCTCACTATGCAAACTGAGACGGTTCTAATGATACGTCACAGTCCGTCAAGCTATAGCACGTGCCAATAAAATGGACGTACATACAAACAAACATAAATACATATATACATACGCTCGAAAACTGTACCGGCCTTCTGACGCAGTCGAGTAATTATATACTAAAAAGATAATTTCTTGGATTGGCCAACATTTTTTTCTCCGCCTCTATGGTAAGCAACTAGAAGAAACCGATTTATGTAGCTGGTTGAAAATTACGCCATGTCGAAAACTAGTTTATATCTAATAAGGTCCGATTTTTTATGTAGTATAATAAAATGATATCATAATCACAAAAATAAAACAAAATAAACATTTCAAATGTACAAAATAAATCCTATCAAATAAAGTTTTCCGAGGTTGATAAGATTTCATTTACATGACATGATTTTGATCAGTTTAAATTGATAGATCAGCATATAAACACATGCAATCTTATAACGCAATATGAACTACATTCGAAATGTATCAACTGATGTTAATAGTAAGGTGATTAAGACGGTAAATTGTAACTGGTATTGTACTATCAAGTTCTATACTTTTTCTTCGTTGTCGTTAGTGACAATTTTTTATCAATTTGTAAAAAACATAAAATGGATAGACAGAAATTGTGATTTTAAATAACTTACATTTAGAATACCGAATATTTTCATATTCGGTGTTATTATTTATCAAATTTTAATGGGTTATTTTAGAGACATACAAAAACAGAGTGATAAAATAATAAGTATAATAATGAATGAAAAAAATCTTTGTTATCCTCAATACAATTAACATCAAGCAATTATTGCCCTATTCTACCCCGTCGCATAACACCAGGGGAGTAGTAAAGATTTCCTATCTTGGGTTGGGCTTTTATTCAGAAAAAAAATAGCAGAAAAAATAAACCTATGAATCATCGTAATTCACGTAAATCACGGCGTAACACGGTGGTTTCGCCGTGACCACGATCCATGTAACTGGGTCGAAATATCGGCAAAAATAAATTCAAAAACCGCATATCGTGAGTACCCGTAACATATTAAAATGTAAATAACTCACCACCAAGTCGAATGTTCTTGATCTCAGCCAGTCGTCTAGCCATGGGGCTAGCGTAGACCCTGCCAGTGGGGGCGGCGGCCGGGGCCGCGGCGGGGGCCGCGGGGGCGGCGGGCGCGGGGGCTGCGGGAGCGGGAGCAGCGGGCGCTGCGGGGGCCGCGGGGGGAGGGGCTGCGGCCGCTAGTATATGTAATAAACTTTTCTTAAAAAATCTTACAGAAACATGTTTTTATTACAATAGATTTAACCCGAAACCCCTTCCACTTCTGTCATTTACTATGATAAATAATAGCCTATATGTGTTGATCCAGGTCATAATCTACATATGAACCAAATTTCAGCCAAATCTAATAAACAGTTTTAACGTTAACTAGTAACATGAATACATCCTCATAAACTGTTGCATTTATAATTTAACTTTTTAAGACATTTTGATACAATACAACATAAACCCTGTAACGAGAAAATAGCATTATATTAAATGTTGTAAAGTTACAGTTCTAAAGGATCAAAGGAAATCTGACAAATTTGTCAGAAATGCAATTTCAAATAAAGACATTTTTGCATTATTTGTTTAAAATAGAATGTAAAAAATTTAGGTTTGGTAACAAGTAATTTCCATCAACCAATCAAAATACTTCATGTGGTCACATGACCTGTTCACATGGTGACATCAGCTAAAATTGCATCCTTGATTTAATCAATTTATTTATATTCCTGTGGTAACTTATTTTACTTCATATAATTTGATAATTGATTATATTATTAACACAATTTATAAATAACGAGTATTAATAATTAAAAAATTACCTTTTATTCCCTATATAATAATAATAAGGGTTCATAATTTATGTGTTTATGTTACATACAATAAAAATACATGACAACAGCTAAATTTAAAAATTCTTTTGTTAGTTATGGAATGTAGAAGTCATTAGATTTACCTTTGGGTGGAGCAGGCTTTGAAGGAGTACCGGTGGCTGTGGGGACAATCACAGGGTTATTACCTCATGCAAATGTTTATAATCAATTGATATTATTTTTTATTAATGGTAAACAAATACCCATCTTAAACATGCAACACTCCAGTGGATTACTCTACATTATTAGTCAAAATATTTTAAGTCTTTATTGTATTTAAATGTAATGTATTTAAATATAAAAAGGGTCTCACAAATAAAATTATGTATGAATAATTAGGGACTTGATGTTCCAAACAATTAACTTTTTAGCAAAAGGAAATGATAAAAAACATTTTTAGTAACAGTAACATTTTGTAAAAGACATGCTATGAGGACTATACAATAAATATAAAGGATATGTCATTTTGTTTGTACAATACCCTCCAATTTGCATTGTATACTCACAATCATCCTTAAAATCTTTAAACGCAGCAACATCAGCTTGGTTCTCGACGATAATGCAAAGCATTTTACCAACTGGTACACCCTTTGTTCCAGCGGGAATCAAAATTTTAGCCAGATAGCCCTCTTCTGGTGTCTCAAATCCCATAGTCGCCTTGTCAGTTTCAATCTCACAGAGAAGATCACCTATGGAATTTCATAAATAATAAACATGTAACCTTATTAAAGGTTTTTTGCATTGATGTTATATTAAACAAGTATTACTGTGCCTTAAATACAATTCAATGTGAATGTTTGAAGTTGTTTCTAGATGAATATTATGCAAAAAGATGAGATTAATTAAACATTATCATGAGAATAGCATTAGCAAAATACTTTTATGAAAACCTTAATACATTGTATTATGGTAATGATAAAATTATTTACTTATAACTTTATCATAACAATAATACAATGATGTTGTGGTGTATAAAGACGTATTAGAGGTCAAATACCAATGTTTAATACTAAGCATATCATTCTTATCACTACTTTTTAGTTCTACTACTACATTTTAGTTCTATTCATTATACATGAGGGCTATTAGTGCATATTGGACACATATTTAGAGCCCCAGGTAAAAATTCGATACTTTAATGATAATTCTCTATCTACTCAGCCATTCACTAGGATTTTTCCTCTATTATAGGTTGGTAGGGCGCAAACACACAAACACCCAACCCCAAAGAAGAAATGTAAATTCGTCATTCATTTAGTCAAATATCATGACAGGAGATTGAACCAGTAACAATTTGTGTGTCAACTCAGTCCAGTTAGACTTCATTACACCATGTGGATCATCAATTTAATTTTTAGTATTTGTTGTTATAGCGGCAATGGAAATACATCATTTGTGAAAATTTCAGCTTTCTAGGGACCCGTTTTACCCTTTGGGTACGGAACCCTAAAAATGAAATGAACATTGTAAGGGAATTTGTCTACATTGTGAAAAGGAAATTGTTTACAATATTCGAAGCCTTACTAAACTAATCCTATACATTCTTAAAGGAAGCCTGTATCCAATGTGCAGCGCACTGTGATGGGTTGAATAAGATACAGCTTATTAATGGCACTAAATGTGTCCATACCCCCTAAGATAGAAATATTTGCTATACATAATGAATGTTGATAATGAAATGAAATCCATATATACACCAATATAACCAGGTGGTTGATTTAAATATATGCACATCATTAGGAGTAATATTCTGGATACAGAACTTATATGAATGAAATTTTAGTTTTTTTTAACAAAAAGTAATATTAAGAGCACTGGCGGATTCCGGGGGGAAGGAAATCAAGGTTGAAGATTTCTCCCTTCCAATTCAAAAGGAAACTATGAAATGAGTCAGACCATGACTTTTTATCTAATCTAGTGTATCATTTTCATAAGAACATAAAAAGTTATATAATAAAACTGTATGAATTATACAGATCTAAACCTACATGGAGCAAGTAACATTTTGACTGTATATTACTTGCTTTATCAAATGTTTGTACCAACATTTTGACCAATATTATCAAATTTTCGCCGTGACCATGATCCATGTAACTGGGTCGAAACACCGGCAAGAAGAAATTCAAAATTGCATATCGTGAGTACCCATAACATATTAAAATGAATATTATCAAAGTGAACAAATCAAAATAATTTGTACCTTCAGAAAGTTTATCTCCCTCTTTTTTCTCCCAACTGACAATGGAGCCACTCTCCATAGTTGGTGATAGGGCTGGCAGGTTCACCTTGTTGTGTGGAGGCAGATCTGCATAATATCTCACTTGTATGGTCCATTGTGGGGCAGATACAATCTTCTTGTTGGACGGTGATAGTAATCTAAAAATATTAATATTTACTTTGAGGTTACACAATACAAATTGCACATTTTTGTAAAGACTAAAATCCAATTTACATAATACGGAGGTCCATCCATCAGCCTTTCGAGGTCCACTGCTGGACATAGGCCTCCCCTAAACGGCGCCACTCCAACCCGTCCTGGGCCTTCTGAATCCAACGGTTCCCTGCTGTCTTCTTCAGGTCATAGGTCCACCTGCTAGGAGGGTGGTCTGTACTCCTTTTGCCTAAACGTGGTCGCCACTCGAGGACCTTTCTTCCCCATCGGTTACCTGTCCTTCGAGCAATGTGGCCAACCCATTGCCACTTCAGCTTGCTGATTTTGAGAGCTATGTTGGTAAGCTTAGTTCGCCTACGGATTTCATCATTTCGAATCATGTAATGTAGCGAAATTCCGAGCATAGCCCTCTCCATAGCACGCTGAGCGACTCTTGAGCCTTCAAATACTGGGGTATTTATATGAAAATATAAAAAATAATTTACACTATTCTTATGTGAAAATGTTTTTCCTACTAAACTCCATGTCTTTTTGAAACTTCTGTGATGATTGAATGTTATATATATTTCATAGGGATGTGTTTCAGATGGGATGTATAGGATGTGGGATTCTCATAGGGCTAACTTTGCATCTAGCTATCAATTCTTTGTCTAATTTAACTATGACAGTCTATATAAGATAAAGTTCAGTGTTAGGTGAAGTTACTACCTAAATGACATTGGAATATTTTTAAATTATGATTAAAGATAATTATATTTACTATGCCCATGTCATATCCTTGCACATTTCATATAGTTATACTAAGGAAAAATCCTACATGTAATACAAGGTAAATACCAGCTGATAAAGCATGTAAAAATATTATCATCCGATTAATAAAATCATGAGAATCATATCCAGTTAATTGAATGGTTACATAGAAAGCCCGAGAGTATTTTAAATTGATTATAACAATTTTGAATGAATATCATCTGATCAGCCGGTATCACCTCAAATCTTAAGCATGTTTCGCGTATGACACTTCTCAAGGCAAACCATTGACGTTTTGGTTATGCAATTCGCACCGCATATGTAGACAAGTTTGCGGAAAATACGAGATATATATTGATCGTATACGTAATAACTAACTATATTACTGTATAATATCATATTTGCATTAGTATTACGATACGAAATACCATCTTTAAATTCAACTTACTTGTTAGAATGTTTTCTTCTGGCCAACTCTGTGGATATACATCTCGTGACATTACAACGTATAGCCTTTTTTAGGCTCTCTGTTAATACCTGGTTTCGTACAAGAATCGTTCGCAACATTTCTGAAATAAATTACACTATACCTAAGCCGTCCAAATAATAGGACGGTTTTATATAAAACCGAAAGATCGACCTTTACGGATTTGTAGGTCGTTGAAATGGAAGTCTACGCTGACAAATGACAGTGACAATGACAATAAATGTAACATTACTTTTTTTAAATAAATAGAAGCAAACGTTGTAATGGGACCAAGTATTGAGAGTAATATACTTGATTATTAATTTTATACATCTCTTTTAATTTGTTGACTTTTCCAAATTGTTGATATGAAACTGTTTCTAAAAAATACATGGCATGTTCATTCTACGTCGACCTTACAGTATAACAACGAAAATCAATCGACGAAAGCTAAAACTGTCGGACCGACTTAATTTTAACCGGTCCGGATTTAAATAATTCATGATCAGAATCAATCGAAAAAAATCCAATAAGTTAGGACATTCCTATATTCCATCGATCGCAACTTTATTATCTGTGCTAGTTTTTTGTTAAAATATATACAAAAAACCATGAATTCAAGGCCAAAAAGGCAAAAAATTACATTGTCATATTGATTGAACGTCACTTTTAGGATACGACACCAGCTGTCAATTCTCTTTTTCTGTCAACAATAGTGTTAGGCAGGTTACTTTACGATGGTGAGAAAGTTATTTCTAAATATTACCGAAATCACCCACTAGTTTTCTTAAAGAAATATTCAGTTAAAGTGTTAAGTGATAATACTGCGACTAAAAATTGATATTTTGTGGATAAATGCGCTTAGAAGTGTTTTTACAAAAAGTTTATACCACTGACCGCCCAACGTTATTTTCAGGCCAAACGTACGAAAAAGGTTGGAATTACCGGCAAATATGGCACACGTTATGGTGCCTCACTGCGTAAAATGGTCAAGAAGATGGAAGTCACGCAACACGCAAAATATACTTGCTCATTCTGTGGAAAGGTTAGTTGTCATTCATGGTATGCTTCTTTGGCTTCAACGAATAACTAACTGTATTTATTATGAAGTCCTTATACACATACCAAACTATCCTTAATGGTAATACTAGTATTGAAGAAGAATAACAAACTACTGTGACTTTGGTTCAGTAACATAAACGATGTGTATTATGAACTCTTAATATTATCTGTACATATTAAATGCTCCTTGTAAATGTTATTGTACTTAAATAAAAAAGTCTTTTAGGTTTAGTACTTTTAGAATAAATTATTAACTTAATGAGTTTAAGGAAACTTGTACTTTTTGAAGAAATGATATATTTTGAGTGATATCAATGTATCGAAGGTTCTTATTTTACTCCTATTGCCAAATTCCCATGTTTTGGCCTCATAATAGTAGTACATACATACAAATACTTCTGATTTCTGGTTTGAAGGGTCACAAGGACTTAATTTATCTCTGGAATGTGACCTCAAATAGAATCACAATTCCATGTATGATTGATTAACAGGTTAAGGCCAGAAGCGGTCCTTATGGACCGCCAGTGACACTTTGCCAACATTATATCGGCGGTCTACTTGGACTGCTATGGATTCCCTGCCTATTATTACTCGGCCCGCTGATTTCTTAACGAATATAACTTTACAACAAAAAGTCAAACCGTGACTACTAGCGATCATATTAAAAAAAAAATGTTTAAATTAATTAAGTAATCAAATGGGATCGCTGCATACATAATTTGACATCATTATCTCTCGTCAACCCATTATTGTACCACTGCTGGGCACGGGTCTTCTCTCAGAGTGAGAGAGTTTTAGGCCATAGTCCACCG
>DWNE01010018.1:0-10563 GCA_018249875.1 Cecropterus toxeus
GTCCCAAAACCCAAATTGAAACTCCCCGCCACCAATTTAAGGAATTTAGGTACCAAAAAAAAAAAAAATAGACAATCATTTAAACGTGCTGCTTGGGAGTGCAAGTAAAGTTTCAAAGATTTTCCTAAAGAAAATATCGGTTATATTGTATTATACAAAAAAGGCAATTATATAAAAATATTTCCGCCCCCCGCCCCTCACAGTAAATCCTGGGGTAAAGTCTCTCTACGCCTCTGCCTATATTATAGAACAAGCTGTGTCCCGCAGCTTCATTCGCCACTATATAAAAAACAAACAAACATAGCGTGATGCTATATAGCCTTCCTCGATAATTGGACTATTTAACACTAAAATAATTTTTCTATTCGAGCCAGTAGTTACTGAGATTATCGCGTTCAACCTAACAAACTCTTCAGCTTTATAATATTGGTATAGATAGTAGTCACGAAAAGTAGCAATTGCCGCTTACAGACATCTTTAATAATTAATCAAGATAGGATAAAAGTCCGACACTGCTGATCTCGTACGTGTATCTTAACCTTCAAACCAAAACAAACGCTAACAGCATCATTATTAGACATAAATAAATCTAGCGGTGTTGCCGAAGCAGAGTTAAACCACATTTTAATATAAAATGTTTTAAATGTACATGCCGATGATACCAAATAAGTTACCGGCTTGTTTTCAGCTTGTAATAAAATAAATTACTTCAACCTCTTTACAAAAGAAATTATAAATTTCTTCAAAATTTCTTCGTATTTCCGCCAACGCTCTATCATACCGGTTCCGGATGTTACCTATTTACAATACTGACAGGACAATTTAAGATGGAATCTGTACAAATTGCCTCCATAATTAGACCGAAGCGAATCGATCGGCTTAAACAAATTTTGGGAAACGAACCGATGTGAATAGATGTTCATCGAACGTTCCAACGTATTTAATTCTCGAAACCATTCCATTTGGTATAGGCTGTCGAATGTACAGTCTTTTTATGTAATAGAATCATTGTGAACACTGCCGCCCATGAATAGTGTTGCTAGGTTCGATTTGTTTTAAATTGAAGCTGACGTTAAAAAATATCGGGATTACGGACTGTAGATTGGAAAAACAAAAATAAAAGTTTTTTAACTCACTCCGCTACGCAAGTAATATGAGGGGAAATTCATTAATTACGTAAAACGTTTAAAGGGAAGTGGTGGGGGAGTGGGCTTGATCTCAAATATCTCACTCAGGGCGGGTCTCGGCTTAATATTACTTTTGTCTTCTGAAAAACATCGTGAAGAGTGGATTAAATTGAATTAAATTAAATACGATTCTTTCCTTCTTTTGAACATTCGTACATACGATTAGTTCGGAGGAGAATGGTAGAGACAGGTCACTACATCTCACTTAGGGGGCATCGAAAATCACCTTACCTCACATGACATTTAGTGTCCCGATAAGCATTATTTAAACTTTTTATAGTTATGTAAAATTGTATCTTGCACTTGCAAATTGGGACGTCCCGCGTAAATCGTAACACCTTTTTGTTCCTGATGTTTCCCCACCTTTAAAATGGACATTTTGACTGCGTTAAAAGTCCCTCGGTGGCCGTCCTCGGCGTTGCGAAGAGGAGGATGTCTGGGAACGCCACCGGAGTCCATTGAGCGCTTTGCCCTATCGGGCTCCTGGTGCGCGGCTAGTGAAGGATTGCGCCATATATACCACCGTCCTTCTCGGGTTCGTTCGGCTGGGCGGTTCGAGTACCCACTCTTGCCGTCTACAACCGCAGATACCAATTTTAGTCCCCTTTTACGGCAGAGGATACCGTAGTCCTATTGTGATCCTGGAACTACAGGGACGACAACAATGCACGTTAAGGATTAAATTAACAATTTAATTTAATGAAGAATTACTCGTGTATTTTTCTTCCCATAGTCTTTAAGATAGAAAACTGTAGAGCCTGTCTCTGCTGTTAAAGGAAGACATAATTGTGGATTTGGTGACAATGGCACTTATACCACGAAAGGTCCTACGACTGTCCCACATAAAGTGTTCATAATGTACAAGACGAAAAATTTGCTCAAAATCCTCTCTCACTTTATTTAAGACACATAACAGAAGCATTTAAGTGTAGGTATAAATTAATTGTTGAAAAAGCATCTCCAAATAAACTTCAGCTTGGCGTTTTTGTATAACGTGACCCAGTTACATTTAGTCTTCAAAGCTTTTATATCTTATCCATTTTTCTCTATGAATTAATATTCAATTCAGTTGCTGAAAAGTTTTTTGCACCGATTTAACTGTGTTTAGTGAACAACCTTGGCAAGTTTTAGAAGCGGTTCTGATTGTTCTCTCTACGTGACTTGTATTGCATAAATTAGGTATTATTCAGACAAAGAATTCCGTTTGAAAATCATGGCGTTCCGAGGTTTCAGCTGCCGTTCTTTATACTCGAACTGTCTCTATATGTTGTGTAAGGTATTTGTACGGTACGTCTACGATTTAAGACAACGTCGGAATACCAAAGTCTAAATTCAAATATTTTAGCGATGTAAGCCGACATTGCGCAAATTCTGATGTGGGGGAAAAATATAGCTACACGTACCTAATAAAGATAGTTCTGACATTTGTTTCCGTATTGTTTCGATATTCTCTGATCGACTAAATTTATTTTCTTTTGTAGAGAAAAAAACGGGATATTTTGAGGTATTTAATAATTTTCTAAATAAATTGCATGGCTACATTGTATCGCTATAAGCTGCAAATCCTTTTTTACTTTTTGTGGATTTTGATAAAATTTTCGAAAATGCCAATTTCGTCATTCCATCTCTTTAATAACATATCACTCTTTATTTACCAAACAAAAAAAACTATTTATTACAGACAACAGAACAAAAATGGATTCAATTTAGGACATTCTAACAAACTTTTGCTTTGTGTGCCCTCAATTGAAATTGAGGTCCCGAAAATGTAGGTAACATTTGTAATCAACCCTACCCATGGTTGGCCACAAATAAGATTTTACACCTGAGGTCTATGTTGGAACACTTCGTGTTAATTGTATCCCTGAAGAGTGTAGTGACTCTCTCTTAGAAATTGTAATCCATAAATCAGTATATCACAGCAGTTAACTTTGCCGTTTTATTTTAGAAGAGAGTGTTATCATTTTACATCTGCAATATTACGAGTACTAGTTAGAAGCAAAATTAAGGTGGTAGAACTCTTTGTGGTTCGACTCCAGAGATACCACTGTCAGGACGGTGCAATCGGTATTTTTTATATAAATATGAAGTAGCAAACGAGCAAGCAGCTCACCTGATGGTAAGTGGTTACTGCCGCCCGTGGACTTTTGTAAGCAACTTCACATAGAACGGGGGTTCTATATGAAGATGTTCTATATGAGGGGTTCTATCATAGGCGCGTTGCTACTCACGAGCACTGAGATGGTCGCCTCATATAAACTTGAGCTTGCGACAACACTCAGACTCAGACGATTCTAAGGATACGTCACAATCCGTCAAGCCGTTGTAATGCGTGTCAAAGAAATAGAATATAACAAACGAACAAACATACATACATTAGCTCGAAAAACATTACCCTCCTTGTGACGCAGTTGGGTAAAAGTACAATGTTAAGTGCTAATATGAAGGGTGTGGTAAGGAAGAAGAAAATTATTCGAGTCGTTCAATGCCTAGTAAAATTCTGATCTTATCAGTAGATAGTACATAAGTCCATGATAGGTAGTGACCATTTACCATTACGCGGATTGTGTGCTCGTTTACTGCTTCTATAAAAAATACTTCTAAACGAAACAGACAAAACAAAAAGGTTCCCTCGCAACGCGTAATAATTAGAAACATTCCCATAACTGTAAACTGGATTGCTTGTTCACGTTACCTGAAACTTATAGCCGAAGTGTGCCCTTATCCTTTCATTCGGAAAATATTTATTTAGCATCCTTTCCTTAAGCCCCGCGCTCAGGTGCGAGTCCCAACTCAAATAGAGGGAGCCATTTAAACAAGGTACTAAACTTGCCGGTTATAATTATGGCTGAAATTATTTTTAATTAAAATTCTATTCTGTTTTTTTAAGCACAATATTTATCTACAGGATTTTTCTTAAGAATAACTGACCTAGTACATAAACATATATCGATATATTAAACTAATTTCTGTATTATAGATTTGTATGGCATTGACTAAATTATTAATCAATGTATTCCCAAAATGATGTGTGTTCTAAAATAAGTAGTGTAAAGAATCACTCCTTCTCTTCCTGTGAATGTTGAAGAAGGCGACTACGGAACTAAATTCAGCAGAAGGGCAGCCTTTAACACGCTTTTATTTTGTACAACACATGCTGCGACATGCAAGTTGGGAGTAAGTAATAGCAAAAACCTTGATTAGGGGAGGCCTATGTCCAACAGTGGACCTCAAAGGGCTGAGAGATTGATACCGTTTACCCTGGATGGACGAATTTACCATCATTTCATATTACTGTTATAACCTAATTACTTTTATAATAAGTCGGGGAAAGTATGTCCTTACATTAAAATTATAGAATTCTAAGTAGAAGTTTATTAGGGTTACCCTTAAAGTGGCAATTGTATACTAATTTTTGAGATCTAGGTATGTGGCAACTTTTTTTATGTGAACCTTACCCATCAATTTATTTGAATTCAAATAGGTGAAGGTTTGTTATGAACTGCCAACCTATTAATATCCAAATAAAATACTGATTTTCAGTTTTCAATGCAACTGACATAAAAGGCGTTCCAATCTAGATCTAAAGATAAACGCACCAGTGACTAGAATTATATAAAAAAGAAACCTCAGTCTGCACCAGCTTTTGATGGGCCGGAATAAGCTTAATTAAGATGAAAATGTCGCAAGTTCTCTACGTTTCATTCTATGAGAGCTTTAATTGAGATGCCCGCTAAGCATACTAAGAGGAAATTAAAAATCAAATTTAGTTTTTCCAAACTAGTTTATCCAAAACGAGAAAAGAAACCTGAGACGATTACAAAACAAATTCTATAACAATAAAAGTTTTGTAAACGAAAATGAATTTATAGGCATTATTTGCTTGAACCCCGTGCCGATTTTATTAAAAGGTTCCTTATGGTGCTACGTTTACATCTGCAGTGGCATTTTTATGTTCTGTTCTGGTCTAAGCTTATAAGTGGTTGACCTTTATTTGATACTTTTGGTGCAATTAGTCTGTCAGTATTCTATTGAATTATGGTCACTATCTTTATCTAAATCAAGTCAATTTTCAATTTTTTTTTCATAAGCAAAATCATTTAAGTCAGCGGTTGCCACGGGTCACTTAGAAGCTACCTGATTCAATTGCGGGCCTCAATCGAAGGTATTCTCAAAAAAATCCCGGTCAATAGAACGTTAGCTAAGGTAATTTGACGATGGAAAATATGTTCCAGGAACGTTCACGGGCCGTAAAGAAAGATCCAGGGACCGCGGGTTGCCAACCGCTGAATTAAATTATTATTTTCATGAGCTGTAATAAATGTATTAATTCATTTTATTGATGTCGCAAATGATCCTGTAGTTTTAGTTGGCTCCGAGTTGAAATGCTCTAATTTTATAACAAACAAAACCATTACAGTGTACCACTGGAAACAAGAACATTGCCTACTGACATTGCTTTCTCAAATCTGCTGATCCTTTCACTTTATTTGACCCAATTTTTATTCATCAGAACCTAACATTCCTTCACGTGTTCTATCTATGTTCGTCAATTCGTGCCATTTCGTGCTCAAGTGGAACGGTCGGCAATACTCGAACACAGATTTGAATTAACGTCCCCCAATTGTGATTACCTGTGAACGGAACGGTGTGGAGGCGTCGTGACACTCGTGACTTAATTACATCTCACGAAAATACTTTCTCGGCAAAATCTGATTGTCTTCTTGAGAAGTACATCAATTTGACGGTTGGCTTTTTATATAGTTTTGATGTTGCATATGAGCATGCCAGGGGCAGCAATGCATTTGTATTCAATTTATGGTAAGACTCTCATCTGGGGTTTATAACGGATGTTCATGGGACATGGTTCATGGTCAGTGGCACCTTAAAATAAGGTGGAATGAATGATCATTAGCTACTCAATTGATTAGCTTCAGTCAATAATATATATTTTCAGAAATGTTATTGTATCTTCTCTCCGTCACATGTAAACGGCGCATGTATTCTAAACAGTAAGAAAGACAATAAAGTAAGTCGTATAATTATTATTTTGCTAAAAGATAAATTGGATTTATATGAAAATTATGTTTTTGTTGATTTCGAATTTATTAAGCGACAAAGTAGCAAAATAAACAGTACCTCAATAAACAAGACCGACGGCGAAGCGTAGGTACTCAACAATCAGATTACGACAATTTGCAAAAATATTTGAAGATTTTAATGCACTTTTTATTTATTGATATACATATTTTCAGATTTCTATTTTACTATATAACATTCTATTTATATGTCCATATATTTATCTATAAATACTATTAATGTTTTAGTGCGAAACCTTGAACACCAATTCTGGAGAAATAACATTTAATGGCTATCACGTGAAATTTGCTGAAAGGATCTGTAAGGTTTTTATTAAAATAATGTAAAAATATATCTAATAATTAAAAGTTTTCCAATGATATAAAAGTAACCGAAAGTTTAATTTGTAGAAGTCTGGAAGTGTCCATTATAAGCCACTGTTGGTGACCCATTCAACACTTGATTCATTTTGACGTTGCTTATTTTTTTCGGTCAATTTAATAGAGGTTGTGCATCTTTGTACACATACGAGTAATATACCGATATTTTAAATACCGAATTTAGAAGTAGGAAATAAACAGATTTTTTAAATATTTTATAAAGGAGTAGCGAACGAACAAACTATCCATAGGTGTGGGTAGTATATTCTCATGAAGGTAAACTTCATATAGAACAAGGGTTTTACTTAAAGTCAATCACATATGCGGTACCGGGGACCAATATTATCATATTATAGTTAATCGGCAATCAAATTTCATTGAAAAGAAAAAACTGCTTTACGCTAGGAATATATAATATATGAAGTTCTATGCATCCGCCGTACTCACCAGACTTTGCGCCTACAGACTTCTACTTTTTCCAGAATTTTAATAAATTCTTGGCGGGAAAAAAAAAACAATACCTACCCGAGAGGCCTTTAGAGAGAGAATGCCTTTGAAGAATTTGTTGCCTCACGACCAGCTGATTTCTTCAAGAAGAGCATCAATAAGCTACCAATGCAAAGATTGGCAAAGATGCATTGATTGTATGGGTGATTACTTTGATTAATAGAAATAAAAAAATAGAAAAAAATACGCTTCATTTATTTCATGAAAAACGGCAATGTCATAAGTAAAGACCTAATAGGTGAGGTGGTGCCTCTCCGGTCGAATCGTACTCGTTCCTGCCTGAAATGTTTGTTGATTGTATACCGTAATACTAATTAGATACTTTGCTTCTGACTTAAGTAGTACACCGGCTTAATAAATTTACTTTGCGGCCGCTCTTATCTTACCCGTTCATCTTGTACGCTATAATTTTGCCGAGATTATTTTTCACTCTGACAGCAAGTTTTAATGTCTTTAGGAATAAAATTGAGTCGTTTGTACTCTTAAACGATTACTGTACGAGCTGCTTGTTACAGAAATTGTTTGTTGTTTGCTTCTAGTTAGTGAGGAGAGGCTTATTGAGTTGTTTATGGAGTACGAGTTGGGTATTCAGTCGTTGAAGCCTATTTTGTGTTGCACGACTCATAAAGCGTAACGTTTGAGTTTGAGATAGTGCCCTAATCTCACCGTTTTGAGGTTAAGCAATTTTCAATTTAGTTACTTGCTTCTATTATCAATTTATTTATTTTTGATAATTCCGATCGCGTTGCATGGATCGTAGTAAGTTACCCTTACTACGTACGGTTACGGGGAGAAAACGTTGATAAGCACTAGGGATAGATTTTTCAATACAAGATAGACAATTAAAACAATAAAAAAACTATTATTTTGAATACCTCACAAATTAGAATGTAAAAATATGCAATTTTGATTTTAATTTGAAAAATGCAAATTCTCACAAGTCTAATTCATACAATTTTGTGTGATAACATTTTCTGTAATACACATAAAGTTCATAGTGACATACGGAACTAAACGTGCACATTTCGTTTGAATTGCGTTCACAAATCATAAACTTAAACTTATTTTTATAGTGAATGGTATATATATTAAAGCTAAAGGATAATCACTTTTGTAAAAATGTATCAATAATTTATAAAAATGTATCAAAACTCCTTGATTTTTAACTCTTTCCTGTAACTTCATACCGTCTAACCTTCGACCTATGTATACTCCTAAGTATATTAGTGAATAGCTAATAAACATGTCCAATAAACCCGATAGTTTTCAGGTCGTAGATAAGGCCAGAGGCCTCGGGAGATCGCCAGCGGTTCCATGTTCAACACCGTCCCGCTCGTGACCCAATTAAACCGGGTCCTTTACACGTTATTCCGGATTGGAAGGGTGTTCCGGAACTATTTGGATCCTAATTCCTTAATGGATATTATCTTACCTTTGGCACGTAATGGGGGCAGATTTTTGTTTTAGTTTCGTGCATTTCAACTGGCTTTAGTAATGTCAATATTGCTGTGTTTTCAACAATTTATGTGACTTGTATATTGTTAAAATTATTAAATAAAAACAAAAATCCTTACTGCTTTGAACGTTTTTTTTGTTCATAATGATATATTTAATTTTATGCTTCATATGAGATTTCGTCAAAATAGTCAAACAAAAGTATTTTAACATATGTATGAGTAAAAATGGTCTATTAACTAGCTTTAGCTTTCGATTAGTAGTAACTACCTAAAATAAGATAAGCTCGTTTGTTATTACGTGCCCCAAAGATCAGTTTTATTTCATATTTTCCTTTTGACGGAAACTGACCTTCTCTTTAGATAAATTAAAGGAACTAGGCGTCACAATTGTGATTCGACATCTTGTTCGTGACCTAATTAAACAGAAACCTTCCATAAAATTCGGCTCTTTTAATGATTACTTACTTTGAATAAGATCATAGGAACGAAGCGAAAATGGTAATAAATCCTTTTTTACCTGTAGGTATGTATTTTTGTATGTACATTATATGTCAATTCCTTTGGCATGCGCTACAGCCAAAACGGCTTGCCGGATCGAGACGTATGACATATCATTACAATCGTCTCAGTTTGGAGAGTGACATAGGCTATATGATTTTTATAAAAGTGGCGCGTGTAAATAGAGGGGGCTATGGGACGACTTTTTTACTATCACGACAATATGGGTATCAAATGAAAGCTAGTAAATAGACCATTCTGAAAATATATATTCAATTATTTAATTTATATCATATAGTTATTATTCTATTGACTAGTAAGACAGGAGGAGGAGAAGAGTTATATTTTATGATAGAAGGATGGGAATTGGAACTGATTATCTATCGATCCATCCAACAGCGTTTAGAAGTACACTGCTGGACATAGATTTGCCCTGAATTGAGTTTTTTGCGCCTGGCGTGAATGTTGGTGACTGCTATGAAAGCTGTAATTGTTACAAGACGTTGCTTTCCATCTCCTGGATCTCGGCTTGATTACTGAGTATTAATACAAGTACTTATAATCTAGCCACCTTTTGATGTGAAACATCTACCTATAGGCGGAGGTATACCCGATTGGTGGCGTGGCGAGGCTCGCCTTTATTTTAGCGCCATCTGTTACACATTATCCGAACTATTAAGTATCGAACATAACTAAGCGGGCTGCGGTGCTTGTTCCACTTAGTACAGGGTACCTACTGTTCATAGATGGCGTTATTTTCATTATGCTATATATTTAGTTCCTGTCACTATCTTGTATTTTATGCATATTAGTTACACGTACATGTTTCACATCAGCATCCCGTCACGGCAATTTTTTTTATACTACAATCATTTATACTATATCATTTATACTCTATTTACTTAAATATGACAAGCGGCAGTGAACTGAACTTCTCTCGTTGAACTGCACATGCTCCTTAGTTAATCGCGAGAAATATAAACCGTGTATTTCTTGAGATACAAGATTAACCATAACTAAGAACGTTTTAACGTTTCCGTTTCGCTTCTTTTAAACTTTGCAGTAAATATTTACAACAAACTTAATTCATCCCGCGGTATCTGAGCTGCCTTGCAATTAATGAGCCCGCAAAAATCAGATAGCAAGTGGAGTTTTGCATTTTGCAAGACCAAAGAAGTTACTCCAGTGGCAAATAGGGTTTTTACTGAGCTAAGCTAAGTGCTCCGAGACGAAAAATACAGCAGAATTATAAGCGTGGGTGTTTCATACTAGCGTTTTGTGACCGCTGTTCGAATTCATGCTCACCTATATATGAGGTTCATCTTAGTCGTCGGGAGTAGTATTTGTGATCGATTTCAGATAGACCCCCTGTTCTATGTGAAGTTTCTTACAGATGTAAATGGGCGGCAGTAACAACTTTCCATCAGGTGGACTGCATGCTTTGTTACTTCATTC